>JAJHUR010093454.1:0-55196 GCA_027495735.1 Lutjanus campechanus | reverse complement strand
ACCAAATATACATAGTGACGCTATACGCAGTGCGTACGAATAAATTCAATGGTAAATTATGCGTATTAAACAAATTATTTTCTATAGGTTTACTAAAATCATGTATTCTGTGCTAAAATACAACGTATCTCATCTGTATTTATAATATAGCTTGATTCTGCATCTCTATTTACAGCTCATTAGTCCTTACGTGAATGTTTACTGTTGCTATGGCAACAAGTGACCGCTGACATTAGCAGTTGCTAGCTAACGTAGCTTAGCTCAATTGTCTGAACAACAATAACCCATAAATTCACAATTTGGCATATTTAAACAAAATCAAATCACATCTACCAACAGTCACAGTCCTTAAACTCTGAGCTCATATGTTGTCACGTTAGATCGTCAAAATTAGAAAAATAACAGAATCAATCCCTGACAAGCTACGATAGCATTATAGGAACAGTTGCGTTCACTAACGTTGTAGCATTCCCTAAAATAATGTGACGAAGCATGAGGGATTCCCCCTCCTACTTTGTCCAATCGACGACCGCCCCTTTCAACCACGTGATGCTGCTCAGAAAGTTTGGTGCGCTTCAGAAATCACAGTGTGAAAGCAGAACCGAAACAAGTGATAAATGCAACAATGTTGCGACTTTCAGCTCCCCAATCGAACCGAGTCCGCTTGGTCAGGTGTGAAAACGACCAAAGTTTAAAATTGTGGTATCGTGACAACCATAACTTGACCCATCATATTTTAAACTTAACACTTTCTGCAAATTCAATGGCTAAACTATTGACATGAGGTCCGTCTCTTAAAGTGTAAATATAACAGTGCCGGTCGCATTTCTAACACAGAATAGGTTAAGTGTGCCGGACCAGCTTCAGTTCTTGTACCAAATTCAAACTGACAACATGGAGTCAATAATGTGAGAAGCTACAGGCACATTTATTGTGTTGACAGGGCCGTTGGCAACTTGGCAACTCCAACCACCTCTCTTACCACGCAAGAGACAAATGTTCCCCAGGAGATAAGGGAAATGGAAACATATTCGGTGCTTCTAAATAAGGATGGAGAGAGGAGACGACATTGCAGCGAGACAATATCTAGACTCCTCTGGCTACACAAGGGAGAAGGATTGGGAGGGGGGGACAAAGAAAAAGTAATGATCGGCAGATTATTTAATGCTGTTTATGAGGAAAAAGTGGGATTAGAGGAGAGAAGTGAGAGGAAAAAGAAAGATTTCACTTGCTTACAGTTATTTAATTTAAAGGCATACCTCAATCTTTCATGTGTGCAAACTGAGCAGATATTCACACGTATGTTGTGTGAGATTGGATATTAACAGTTACACCCTTTCCTCTCCTTGTCACCACTCTTCCTCCCCATCTACCTTCTTCCTTCACCTCTCTTCTGTCTGCCTTTCCCATTCTTATTTCTCTCTTTACCTCCTGCTCTTCCATCTGCCCATCCTTCCTTCTATCTTCTGTCCCTCCCAAATTTCTCTTGATCTTAATCGCTCTCCATCACCCCCCACTACGCATTCCCACATATCTTTCACTCTCTTTTTCCATCTCCGCCTGCCTCACCATACATCTCGACACCCCCCGCCTCCCAACCCTTCTCCCCCTCTGTAGTCACTGCAGCGTGTCTAATGGTTCAGCTCCTTCTCAGCAGATCCACCAAGCGGAGGCCAGGCGAGCAGCAGCCCCGAATAACGCCTCCCAACCGCTGGCCTTATCAAGACTGACAGCCGGCGAGACCTAGAGCTATCGCTGACACACTCGCACACACGTACGCACAAACACACATAATTACAAAGATGCATGTCTGCACATGTACAAAGATACAAGCTTGTGCACAGAAAAATAAATGTACATGCAAAACAAATGCACTGACATAGTGTGGCGCAGGTTCAAACAAAAAAATGCTGCTGCACCCAAGCGTGCATATACACACACATACAGAAGTGCATGACAAGACACGTGGATATATGCACACACACACAGCTGCAGATGCACACTGACACTACAGTAGCTTGAAACAAACACATAGTGGCCATTGGACTAACTGTAAACATGCAGATGCAGACACACACACACACAGAAAATTGGATTTATGGATACTGACAGTGAGCTGCAGAACAATGTTGATGCCACTACACAGGAGAGAGCAGATACTGGAGAAACTAGGAATCTAATCTATATAAGGAAACGGCAGCCGCCTGACAAATCTAAACCATGTGTAGGAAAGAAAGAGGGGAGGACGAAAAGAGAAGAGTGAAAGGAGCCGGAATAGGTACAGTAGGACTGAAACAAAAGAGATGAATGGAGGAACAGGTTATCCGAAAAGAAGAACGAGGGTAAGGAGGAAGAATAGAGGAGAGTTGAGATGAGAGGCGGATAGGAAGAGGAAAGCAGTAAAGAAAAAGCAAATGAGGACGATTCCAAGGGAATGGGGGAGGATGAGGAGGAGGGTAAGAAAAAGGAAAGGATGACAAGTACGGGAAGAGGAATCATTAATCTTACAGAATGATCTTACGGTTAGAGATACTGTCTGATAGAAGTGGTTGGCTCCCTCAACAGAGAAAAGAAGAATCCCATTTAAACACATCTAATATCAACCATAGTACCTGTGTCTCATTTACATAAAGTGTTGTTAAATTTTTACTTCATCATAATTGATCGTGGAGTACTTTGGGCTGCAACTAAGTATTATTTTTAGGATCAAATTATCCACTGAATATGTTCTCATTTAATCACTGGGTCTGTTCAGTGTCAGAAAATGATGGGAGAATCCCTATCACATGCTTCTAAAACTCAAGGTGATGTCAGCTTATGGCGTGATTTGTCTGACCAATGGTCCAAAACCCAAAGAGATTCAATTTACTGTCAAATAAGACCTATCCTGGGAACTAGACGGATCTGAAAGACCAAGAGAATAATCAGGTTGGTATTGGGTTACAGTATACCAAATTTACAGAAGAGGATCATTGCTTTGACTGTCACAAACAGACTCAATAATATCTATTCACAGACGAATTACATGTTAATTACATTTTCTTGGCTGAAATAGAGCCTAATTTCCCATCATTTTTCTGGATTGAGTTGTTTAAGCTTGCTATTTCATGCTACAAAATGCAAATGTTACTTTTTGTCCGCGTGTTTGTCTGTTCAGAGCCTGGTGGTTTGTGTTTGTAGTTTTCATTTTTGTGCGGGTTTATATTTTTAGCCATGAGTGAAGTGACTGTTACATTTCCTGAGGCCAGCTGTGCTTCACATATTATTGAGTACTTTTCCCTTGTGTTGGAATATCTTCCTGGCTCTCATCCTCCTCTGATTAGCACAATCAGTTATTTTATTTTATTCTCCACAACCATCTGGTGACCCCCTGAAATTATCTCATGACACCCTTGGGTGTCCCATCCAAGTTGAGAAACACTCTTTTGCTGTATTCTTAAGCTGTAATTTAAGAAAAAAAAAAAAAAAAGTGACTAGGCCACCATTTTTTTTCCTGCTCAAAAACAGACCAAGCACCACTCCAATGTGCATGTGGCGTTGTTTTGTTGCTCTTATTGGATGTCAGATTTTGTATCTGCACCCACTGATAACTCACCTTGGAAATCAAAAATGAATTGAGAGGTTCCAGACTAATATGCATATGTGAATTAGACTAATATGCATTTTTGAATTAGTCTGTCCTGGTCAGTCTAATCAAGAAAAGCTGCAAATCCTCACATTTGAGAAGCTGGAACAAGGTATTGTTTGGCAATTTTGCACGAAAAATTATAAATGATTACACAGTTATCAAAATTATTACCCATAGGGTGTTCCTCATTGATGACTTAACATTTGGGAGGCTGACAGTGAATCGCGAGATGTTTGAGAGTTGTGAGATGTTTGTTGTATGTCAACTCCCTTCCTGTTTTTACCAACATGTAGCAATTGCTGTTGTATGATGAATCAACTCACTGTCTCAGCTCTGATATACTTATGTATTGGTTCCTAAAAAGCTGCATAAGCTTGTTTAAAGAGAAATCACTGTATGTTAGGCTTACCCTACTCCTAATGTGAATACTAATATGAACAACATGAAAAGTGAAAGTGAAAATGTGTGATTAAATATGGCATTTCCACATCAGGGTAAGGTTTAATGTAAGCTGATAGTTAAGAGCTTTTTTTTATAAAGGAGTCCCCAAGTTTTAATACTAATAGCTTTTTTTCGAGAAGAAATAAATTGCACCAAAATTCAACAACTGCTCTATGTGAAATCCCTCTCAAAGGAGGCAGAAATATCCATTTCTCTGCCAATTTATTCATCAATCAGTAATAATCCCCATGTCACACATACTGTACACACAAACAAAAATAAACACTCATATTAATGCAGTCACACACAATCAAGCCTTTATACTGTAACTTCACACATGCATACACTCATTTCCCCCTTATTTAGCTTGGCACAGAGTTTCTTCAAAACCTAAACAGCGCAGAGCCAAGCTGTAAGCACAGCTGCTACTATCATATAAACTTACACATTTTTACACACATAGACACTGGCAGACAGTCGCACACACTACACACAGGAAGCACTTGATATGGGGCCAAAATACATCACAAACCTTGCATCACCTTCCTCTCTGTGTGTCCACTGTCCCACTTTGTTCCGAAGCCGGGTGGGGGTGGGGCATGCAGCAGATAATGGGCCAATTGTAAACGACTAGACCTTGTGCCAGCCAATCAGCACAGCCTGGCACTGGACAGCAGCCAATGGCAATATGTTTGCTGTGGCTGGGGGGAGGGTGCTCTCACTCACACAGGAAAAGAAATGTGGCCAGTATATGGAGCGGTGGTAAAGGCGATTCACTGGTTGCACTCATGGACTGTTACCTCTATTTTAAATATCTCAAAAGACTAGAAATTCTACACTATCTGTCCTAATCTAGCCTCTCTTTTTATAAATTATTTCATTTCTTTATTAGTGGAATAAGTTGTTGTGATGATGAAAAGAATATTATTCATATATTTTGCATTTTATTTAAGGTGAATTTGAACTGTACCCCCAAATATGATTCAGACTAGACAAGCATAATTTTCTGGATTGAATCTATCCATCAAATAATTGACAGATGAGTTTATTTTGCATAACTCATTTAAGATTCAACAACGATGAATTATTATACCAGATTATGCATGGCTTATCTTTAAAATATGTTGCACCAAACATCAAAACTAGCTTAAACTTTAGAAGACATTAAATTTAAATTGCAGTTTAGTTTTTAACTATATATTTTAAGCTGAAATTTAACCGTTACCTCCCCTCTTTTGCACTTACTAGGTCCAGACAGCACTCAAATTTATATATTTATTCATTTATTTATCTAAATTTGAGTAAGCATGCCTCTGTGTTGGTTAGTTTTTATAATTGTGCAACAGAGCTCTACTTAATTTTAAATGTGGATTTACTCATTTTAAACCTAGTTTTGCTAAAAGCTGATTAGAACTAGTCTTAGATTAACTTGATCTTTGTTGGTGCAAATCAGTCAAATCAGTCAAGTCAATCAGGCAAATCAAGAGGAGGCTGAGTCTCAGAATTGTCCATTTAATCAGCTAAGGGCTTTTCTACTATTAAGGATCTCTGCATTAACAACCATTTTGTATATCTCACTCAACTTCATGTGAAATTTGCTCTCCCTCTTAGTCACTTGTTTTTCTGTAAAGAATTTTTGTCACAGCTTTCATGATCCCTACCTCCAAACATTTAATTTACCAGTCTGTTTGTCTTTTATCTCTGGTAACCCCCCTCTCTCAACATCAAACAGCCATGGATTAAGGATGCTGGTGTGGAGATCTCAGATGAGTTATGGGCCAAAAGGTTAGACAGAACCAAACATGCTCTGTGAGTGCTCAACTCATTCAGTTTAAAGTCATCCATTGGCTGTACTTTTCCACCAAGACCAAGCTGAACAGAATCTTTCCTTCTGTCTCGGCTACCTGTGGTGAGTGCAAGTCAGGTGAAAGTGCTCTAGGCCATCTTTTCCAGTCTTGCCCCAAGCTCAGCAGTATCTGGGATGACATTTTTCATTTGTACCGTGACATATACAGCAGACAGCTAATCCCTGATAGTTTCTCTGCGATATTGTGTTTTTTGACTCTTGTTTTGCCCTTGTGTTTGGTATGGTCAAAGCAAAAAGGATTCTTTTGAGGGTGGAAATTAGCCTCCTCTCTTTGCTTAAAAGGGCTAAATGACAAGGTTTATTAGTTATGATGAAGAAATTCAGTATACTCTGTCCAATTGTACTGTACTGTCTGTGCTATATTGTATTCTGCTTTGGTCTGCAAGGTTTTCAGTTTTCTGGCATTAGTCTTGGGCATTCCTCGACCTCACTTCATCTTGGTCCCATGGGTAATTAGTCTATTAATCGATTAGTTCATGAAAAAAGAAAATTAGTTGGCAACTATTTTAATAATTTTCACGCAAAAATGTCAAACATTTGCTGGTTTAAATTTCAATTTGCCGTCCTTCTTTCATTTATGACATTAAAGTCATAAATGTTGGACAAAAGAGGCAATCTGAAGATGTCATTTTGAGCTCTGGCAAATTGTGATAAGCATTTGTGTGTGTCTGTGTGTGTGTGTGTGTGTGTGTGTGTGTGTGTGCGTTTATGTACTTTAAACTCTGGTGATTTGTATTATGAGGATGTTTGGATGTAAATAATTGAACATATGGGCTACACCAAGACTGCAACTAACATTATCATACTACACTTATCATTTTCTCTATCAATTGATATTAATATATTAAAATTAATACTTTTAAACAACAATTAGTATTATAAGTTATCAAAATGAATCTAATTTGATCATTTTTCTGTCACTTAACTAAAAAACGAATTGTTCCAGCATCACACTACCTTCCAGTGTCATCTTTTCTGTTTGGTATTAGCAGCTGAAATCTCAGTCTTCAAACCTGATTTAACAAACTGTATGTGCTGTATTTAAATGTAAGGCTCAGACTTACCTCTGCTTGGTGGATGCTCAAGTACAGCAGGCCTAAGGAATGCAAGAACACATGAACATTAATGATGGTGACTGATTAATTCATTTGTTTTTATTGCAGTGTTTAATTTAATTATAGAAACATTTTACAAATGTGGGTGCTCTAACTCTGGACTGTGTATGAGGTGGGAGTATCGCAATATCCCACTATTGATGAGAACTGTGATAGATAAGAACTGAATTATTGATAACATGTTATGTTTAATATGGAAAACAGAAATCCAATTAATAAATAGATTAGAATGCTACAATTGACTAGACAGAGATTTTCAATCAGCCTAATATTAAGCCCAAATCAAACAACCAATAAAAAGACAAACCCTAACAAAATATAGGCTCAGTGATTATAAACTTGCAATTGAAACTGGTCACCATAAAAGAGAAAGGCTGGAAAGAATGAAAAGAATCTGTGTGCACTGTGGAGCAGGAGAAGTTGAAACAGAAACCCATTTTCTCATAACTTGCCCCAAATACAAAAAAAGAGAAAATGTCTTCCTAAAATTCAGCCAGAAAATCCCAGACTTTCTAACCCTCCCAAAAAAAGACTCATTCAAACCCTTCTAGGAAAAGATAGCATCACAGTAGAACTGGCAGGAGAATATGTTTATGCATGTCACAAAGCAAGAAATATTTCAGTCTAAGGTTTATTATTCCTTTCTTTTTTATTTCACTTTTCACATTTCCTGATTACTGTATATTATATTGTATGTATTGTGGATAATGGGGCTTTTTGCTAGGGCAACATGTTTGATCCAGAACGTCATGCCAATAAAGTTGATTAAATTGAAAAGGTTGTTTAGTGACAGTTGTTTTGTCCGTACTGTATCTCAATGACGTGCTGTACTTCATCTTGAATCAATGAAAACATTCAGTTTCAGTTTGAAGCCGCCTCACATAAGAAAAACATCTGAAAAATCTTAAACAAAGCACCCTACACGCACACAGTCAGTACTGACACCGTCTCACCAGATGGCGGTAGTGAGCACCAAGGCCATTCTGAGTTGATAGAAAAAAAACACAAACAACCACAAGAAAACCACAAAACCAAGATGGCGGTGCAAGAGACAGCATCTCAACTGTCCATGGCTCTCAAAGTCCAAGAATATCCCACTCTGAAGGTAAACAAAAACTGAAACTGGCACATATCAGTGGTTTAACGATTCTGACAAGCCTAAAATATACGATGTGTTTGATGCTATTTGGAAAATGGGGATTATTACTTGGTTTGATAGCGAGACCAGCGAACTTGACAGGGAGGCTAACGTTAGCTAGGGTAGCTTAGCCAGGTAGCAGCGTCCACTGACAACCTGTTTTTGAAAAGCGACAGCAAAGATTAAGTATTTCGATAACTGACCGTAGGTGGTGGCTAGCTAGCCGGCGGACTACTACCTTTATGAACTCTTGTTATTGTCGCCAAGTGTGTCGAGGGCCTCGGAGCTGTTAGCTTAAGTTAAAGCCTGTTGTTTTTGACGATTATTGGTCCTTTATGACATGTCAGTTAACGTTATATACATAGGTTGGCTAACATGGCGTTAATTTATCTTTCGGTAGCTCCATGGCAACGTATTCTTCCTGTGTGTGCACGTTAACGTATTTAACGATCACGTCGACCAGGGTATTTCACTGTTTCACCGCTTAATTCAATTATTAGATGATATAAACGTTATAATAAACATCAGCACTGACAGAACATGTATCAGCGTGGTCGTTCATCCCTTCAGCAACCAGAAATGGCTGACAGACGTGATTGGCCTGCTAGCTACCGTCAGTTTGCTGTGGTAAAACCAGTAATAGCCATGTTTGTCGGCGCAGAAGGTGAACAGCCTACCAGATACGTAACGTCGAGCATGTAAATTGTACAGCTGGCTGGAGGATGGATTGGTTGAAATCACTGGGGGAGAAGAGCCCGTAACGCTACGCTGTCAGACAGACAATCAGTCGTGCGAGTTAGCGCAGTGTCATCAGATTGCTGCTGCTGCCTCCCTGCACTTCAAAATGGCCAGCGAGAGAAATCACACAGGCTGCTGCCGCACACACGCACCGTTCCTCCATTCCACATAACGTTACTGCGACACCACTGCTGCTAAAAGACGAGCTGAAACAAGCCCGGGCTGCCTCCTCTGCTCAGCCGTCTCACAGAGTCAAGAAAGCGTCGTCATATAAAGCACGTTTGTAAGTAGCAATGTATTGACAGC
The DNA here is from genome assembly GCA_027495735.1 of Lutjanus campechanus. NCBI lineage: Eukaryota > Metazoa > Chordata > Actinopteri > Lutjaniformes > Lutjanidae > Lutjanus > Lutjanus campechanus. The sequence continues at coordinate 45,963 of JAJHUR010093454.1, read as the reverse complement.
TTTTATGTGTGGTTAACTAATGGCATGATGTTGCCATGATGAATATAACGTGGCATTTAGTTGGCGATGTTAAGACGTGTCTGGGTTCAGAAAGCATGGCTGTGGTTTGGGGGATATGTCTGTCTGTGCTTGGATGCTGCAGTAAGGATGATGGGCACCATTTTAAGACAGGAGTGATGGTTATAATTGGCATCAAATGGGAGTCTACAGCTGGAGGAGAGCAGTGTTGATTACATTTGGAGATATATTGAGTGGAATTATAATGTCATAATGTTGTCTGACACATGCACTAAGGAATACCAACAAAATACAGTGTGTGTTGGATATTATGTCCTTGGGGATGTTTCTGGACATTTGCACAGTCAGATCAGTGTTAGGGTTACCAAAAGCATTATTAAATGAAAATCATAACCCTAATATATATTTCATGCCTGCATAAATTGGTAGGCTTTGTGACCATGACCAAAATCTTATTTTGGGCAATTGTTTGTTCGTAATAAATCTGAAAACAATACAGACCACTTGTGGTCAAATGACATTGTAATGTCTAAGGCCAGGCCATATGGACAAAACCAATTATCACTGTATTTTTGGCTGAAAACCTCTATTGAACAATATTTTAGGTATGACTGTTGGTGGTTTCGAAAAATAGCAACACAATTAGAGCTTGGTAAAATAATCATCAGTGTAATATAGATATAATGACCAAGTGAGTAAAGGGAAATAATAAAACAGCTAGAATACTCTGGTAATTTCAGATAATTACATTACTTTACAGCAACGCAACGTTTAAAATCAGGAAAAGATAACACTATACAGTTAAACACCGTATAATGTAAATTGAGAGTTAGTCTCTGCATTTAACCCATCAGATGTGATATTGATATATTGCTCAGCCCTAGTAATGGAACATATTTACGATAATTAGGTTAGAAAGCTTTATTAAAATCATAATGTGTCTGTATTCAAGGTAAGTCGAAATTATCATTCAGACTTGCTAAAATCACCCTTTTAATTATTATAGATCTCTGATTAATAGGCTTTTATAAATGAGTATTGTTTACTATTTGGAGTGGGCTTATAGATGTTTCTTGCAATGAGCCCCCTCCCGACAAATCATGAAAGACAACAACTCAGTGTCAGTTTAGCTATTAAAATTGCTGTCTGAAATGTATTCAAGATGGAATTACTTTTCAAGTGTCAATTAAATCATGGTTGTGTGGAAAAAAGTGATACCAGGCATAATAGTGGTTGACCGATATGGGTTTTTCAGTGGCCAATGCTGAAATTCAGAGAGCAGAGTGACCAATGCCTAATACATAGTACTGATGTCAAAACAAAGAATAGTTGTGTATAATTCCATTATTTGCTGCACATTATAATCTAATGCACATGGTTATCTTAGTGAGTAACATGCTGTTTGAGACAGAATTATTTTTATTTAATGACACTGGAAAATACACTGGGTTATGCTCTAGATTTCAGAATATGACTGGTAATAAAGTGAGAGCAGAGTACAGTATGTCAGAAGCAACATCATTCAACTATATTATTCTATACATTATAACATTATATATATTTGTATATATAGGCTATAGATTTGCTGTTATTTAGGATGACAGGATAAATGTCAACATTTAGAAAAGACGATGGTGACTGAGGAAATTTGAGCAAACTTTTGGAGCAGGATGCACAAGTTATAGTACAGTGCTCATGTTCATAAAGCTTCTTAGTACAAAGAGTTGCTCTTAGTGATGAAATTCTAAGAATATTTTTAGAATTATTAAGTTTTTCTAAGAATTTGCCCTTGAAGTTAAGAGTAGATCCTGATAAAGATAAGTTATTCAAAGAGCATCTAGTTCCTACGGTGAAAAAATGTTAGGAGTAGAAAAGAGGAGAACGATTTTTAAGAGGCTTTTGAGTTTCTTAAGTAGAGAAGAGCGTGACATTGAAACGCTAGAGATTAAAATAGTGAAGAGCTGTTTGTGGTCAATCTCATTAGAGATGCTCAGATAAAAAATAATAATAATCTTTATTTATATATCACTTTTCTTAACAATGTTTAAAAAAGGAAAGAAAAGAAAACCGGACTATAAGACTAGCAATGAAACTGATCAAAATACGAAGATGTTTGGAAAAATGGAAGAATGCAGGACCGATGATGACTTGGGTCTGTCAAAACCCTCATCAGCAGAGTGATCACTTACAATTACAGTGCTTTCACAGTCTCATATTGTGACGCAGTTGATTTCATTTCCACTGGATATCCACACCTCACAGGCTCACAAAAGGGCGTTCATGGAAAAAGAAATGATACTGTTGAAATTGCAATATGGTCAAGAGCATTATCCAAATGGCAGAAGCTGGAATCATGACTTCAAATTTCATTTTTTAGTTAAAATGAACATTGTGCTGCAAAAATGACCATTTCCACTAATTACTAATTAATTTCCACTCATTTTTAACCATATCGTGCATCCCCACTCATGAGCAAATTATGTACCTGGGAATTGATATGATCTTTATGGTCTGTGATCTGTGGTTTACAGTGTTACTCTGTTCAATCTTGTTTAAGTATGCACTGGGAATTCGTGCATAACTAATTTGGTTTGCTGTAATCACTACCTTCTACTGTATCAGGCTACTGATGTCTTCATATCATGACTCCTAATTAATTATTATAAAATAATAGGATCGTTGGCAAATTATGTCACTCAAAATCAAATCCTGACTAGTTAAATGTATCAATCCAAAGCCCTGATCTTGATTTTAGCCCTGTGAGGAATACAAAATGCCGGAGACTGACAAAAAGCCAATGCCTTTTCCATCTTTTCCCTCTCACACAGTGGCCATACTCATTCCTGAGCAGAATAAGGCCCCTGTTTCTGTCAACAGGACACTAATGAATATTTACTAGCACGCACAAAACTGTTCTGTGGTACAATTTGAATATCTGAATCATAGGGCCAGATTCTGACAAAATTAGAGCTGGATTCTAACAATAATAATTCTAAAAGAGCAATAATATCTGTTATTCTATCGTGTTTTGTGGCAGGCTTGCATAATTTACCTGTCTAGTGTTAGTGATCTGTGAAATGAACTTGGCCCTAACTTAAAAGAAAAATATCCTCTCAATGGATCAAAGCTCTCCTCTTGTTTTTTTATGTAATATCTCAGAGGAAGAATCACAATGGTCAATCTTGCTTAGCGGTATCTGCAAAGCCATCTTGTATTTTAGAACATGGGGGGAGAGCACTGTGCTGTTAAGTTTGATCATAGACAAGCTAATGGTCTTTAGATCTTTCTGAATACAGATCTTCTGCCCTACAGGTCCTGTAGTTTTAAACTTCTCTGTGATAAGGATGTGTGTTATAAATGTTATTTTGTTGCTTTTTTAAAGCTGTCTTTTCGTTATACTTTATTGCCACAACCACACAAACTATAGCTATGTACTACCTTTTTCTGTTCTAAAAAGACAAAAGCATGAATAGATGGTTGAATTTTTAGAAGATATCAGAATAAAATTTTATCAGATTTTTTTTTCTACTTCTACTCAACTAATTTCAGCACAGATCAAACGAGGAGGGTTATCTGTGTTGGCTTGGTAGTTTAGGTCAAAGGGTAAAATACTGTAAAAACAGAGCAAAACAAATTCATATGCATGACCAACAATAATAATCAATAATCAACCAAAGGCAAGTCTTGCAGATAAGATTTTCAAGAAGTATTAGGAAAATCTTAAACAGAAATTTGTCAGGATTAATTAGATCATGTTGATTCAAGCTGGTACCGTACAAATTGGAGATGCAGTAAACATTCTTACCAACCAAATACTGTGTGAAATTAAATTTAGCAATGATTAAATATTCTGCAGACAGCAGTAGCAAGAAAGACAGCATTGTTGCTGTCTGGAAAAGTAGGCACCAGTCGTCTGCCTCCTGCTTTAATTTGTTTCCATTGAGGAGTTCTTGGACTCAGGCTGCAGAAAAGTCATGAAATTAGGCTGCTAGAGGATTCATACAGCACACTGCTGATAGTGTTAATCTCATTCCAACTGCTGGTAACAAAGAAACATTAATGGGGAAAGATATCATTTTATATATTGGAAAGGGAATTTCATTTAGTCAATTTAAAGAAATAAGGTTTATCAGCATTTATTGTGGACTGTTCATTCCTAGTTTGCATGTGGTTGTTTGTGTGTGCTCCAGTCTTTCAAGTCGCTACAGAACCGGATATCTATAAACAACTTCCTTTTATGAAGCAACCCAAACACTCAACAAACACTTTGTGCAACATCCATTACAGCTCAGCTATCTAAACAACCTTCTACCTTTTGAAAAATTTTAACCATAATCAGCAGAGGTCATTTTCATGTGTGATTGCTGAGCTTCTTGATAATGACATTTATAACATTGTACAGAGGTGTATGCTTGCTCTGCTTGCCAAGGCTACAGCTGAACAGCTGATACACCTGAGGTAAACGTCCCGTGGCATTGTCATTGCAGGTCCCCTACGAGACTCTAAACAAACGTTTCAGGGCGGCTCAGAAGAACATTGACCGGGAGACAAGTCACGTGACAATGGTGGTTGCAGAGCTGGAGAAGACGCTGAGCAGCTTCCCAGTGGTCGACTCTGTGGTGTCACTGCTGGATGGAGTGGTGGAGAAACTGAGCGCCCTGAAGAGGAAGGTGAGGAATACACATGTACACATACACACACTTTCACACAACAATGTCCTAACTAACAACTTTTAAGAAGTGTTTTTATGTGTAGATTTTGATTTGCTGAACCATAAAAATTAAGATTTTTGTGTACATGCATAAAAAACATTACTGTAGGTATAAACACACACAATTCCTGGTGACTAACTAAGGCCCTAAGGCTAAGTTTTGTACAAGGATTGGAATGAAAACTGCAGGGGGGTCGTCTCATCTGCATACCAAAGCAGCAAAATTCCATGTCATCAGCAGTGTTTTTAGATAACTATCTCACAGTGTACACCGAAATTTAAGGAAGAGCCAAAACACTTAAAGCTCTTCATCACAGTACTCTTTTACTATTATGATTCATAAACAAGAAAATAGTTCATTACCACCATCTTCTTTTGAGAAGTGTTGTTGTATGATAGACACTTTTGACTAATACAGCCAATTACCGTCTGTGCTTAATCACAGTTATTTTACCAGTAGAGGTGTTGCAATTATCCTATCTTGTCATTTCTGTTTTCATACAGCTGCTCTTGTACAAAATAGTGATTAAAGACATAACCAGACGCAAGAGAAATTTGGCTCAACATAGCTGACAAGTGCAACTATGCCAGCAATGTTTGTGGAAGGTTTATTACAATGATTATGTCTGTGTTTTAAGCTCTGTTGATATAACATTGCAAGGCTACTTCTTTCTAGTGTAACTAGGACTGCAACTTATGATTGTTTTCATTGTTGATGAACCTGCCAATCATTTTCATGATTAATCATTAGGTCCATAAAATTTCAGAATTGTGAAATATGCACATTACATTTTCCCAGAACCCAAAGTGATGTCTTCAAACCAAAAAACTTCTCAATTACTGTCTCTTTTTGACAGCAATTATTTACAAATGAAAAGCAACAAAAGCTGTAGATCTTGTCAAGATGTCGGATATCAAACATCTGATTAGGAAAAACGCTGACATTACTGGCGATGAAGAAATCAAGAATTACTTTTAAGGGAGTTTTTTTTTTCTGCAAAAAGACAAAAAAAACAACAGACACGACAAAGCAGAACAAAATAAAACAAGATGCCAGCTCACAGAAGAGGCATATACAAGGGCTGTAACTAACGGTTATATTTCATAATCAATTAATCAGACAAATATTTTCACGATTAATTCATTAATTGTTCGGTCTATAAAGTGTCAAAAATTGTGAAAAATGTTCATCACAATTTCCCAGAGGTCAAAGTTATGTCTTCAAATTGCTTCTTTTGTTCAACAGACAGTGCAAACTCCAAAGAATTTTATTTATTATTATTAAAGACAAAGAAAATCTGCAAATCCATAAATTTAAGAAGCAAATGTTATATTATATTTTTGCTTGAAAAATGCCTTGAAACAATTAATCGATTATCAAAATAGCTGGCAATTAATTTTCTTTCAAGTGACTAATCGAATAAATATTGCAGCTCTAATTTTAACCACTTTAGATGCCATTTTTCAAAATCTGTCTGTGGATGGATAAAAATAACTGGTGTAAATGGTTTTCTTAAGGCTACACAGCTGTTTAGTCCCAGCTCTCTTTGCATTGTGCGTGAGAAAATGCTCTTTTTTCTTCCTCGAAGATGATGTTCACCACAAATCTTCCAGGTTTAAATAATGCGTTGGTCAGTTCTCAACCCAATTTTAGTAGTTTCATCAATCTCCTTAGTTGTTTTCTTGACTTGATGCAGGCCAATAATTTGACCCCTCTGAAACAGAGTAATATCTTTTCCACAACCACAGGATGTCTTCTGACATGGTTGTTTAAGACATGAGAAGGTGGTGACTTTTTCTGGGCAAGGCAGTGTATAAGCCTTGGATTCTTTGTGTTAAAGGCTACATCTTATTAGACACTACTCTGATTTATTAGGGGAGTAAATGTATTGAGCCAAAATTGGTCTGCCACGTGGTGAGAAAAGTAGTCCAAAAGTCAAGAATAAAATCTGAAAGCAATAAGGAGAGAGAGGTCATGTTTAACAAAAACTAACCAATGCAAATTTATTTTGAAGTAAATCTAAACTGGCAGTGTGCATGGAACAGTGCACACAAGAATGCAATCGTGTGCTGTATGATATAAGACTCTCCCTCACAGTTGCCTCACTGTTATGTCATGTCAGAAAACATTTTCTATATGTATCATGTATCAATGACAATACATTTTTAAATATGTGTGGTCTCTGACACCCAACTTAGCTCCATCACACAAGAGTTTATCTCCAGAACAGGAAGCAGCTGTTCAGTCTGGCCTGTCCTCAGCAAAGTTCAAGGTTTCATGTGGTTTGGCTTTGGTCAGACTCAGATTGTTTAATTCAGATTCTGAAAACTTGAGCTCTTTCTTTTAGGAAATTCAACAATGGCAATCATTTTGCTACACTGAGATTACAAGAACTATGGATTAAGGCTGCAACTAATGATTATTAGTTAATCTGCAGATGATTTTCACAATTAATCACGAAGTCTGTAAAATGTCAGTGTCAAAAGAATAGTGAAAAATGCTCATCAATTTCCCAGTGCCCAAAGTGATCTCTTAAGAGTGCTTCTTCTGTTCAACCAACAGTCCAAAATCCACAGACTCTTCATTTACTGTCATAAATGACAAATAAAAGCAGCAAACCCTCACATATAAGGAGCTGGAAGCAGCTTTTTCTTCAATCAACTAATCCAGTGGTTTTCTCAAACTGAGGTTCGGGGACCAATGGGGATCCTTGAATGGGTTGTAGGGGGATCCCAGCAAAAGAAGAAATAGAATACTTTATCTTTAATCACATTTTTTGGAGGTTGAAACAACAAGTGAAAAAATAGAGTTAGCTGTTTTGATTGATTGTAATTTATAGTGATCCTAGTTAAACCATTTATTGACTGCTAAGACTTTATTACTGTATTTTCAAACCTAAAAATAAGATAAAACACTTAGAAAGAATTCCTTAAAATACTCTCAAATTGGGGGTCCATGGTCTAATGTTCATTTATTCTGGGGGTCCTTGGCATGAAACAATTTGGGAACCCCTGGAATAATCAACCAATTGTTTCATCTTTAGTTTGGATTTTGAAAGCCTGTTAATTTGAAAACGATGCATATTCAGCCTTTTGTAAATGTCTTGATGGTTCTTGTGTGTATGTGCGTGACCTGCAGGCTGCCGAGTCCATCCAAGCAGAAGACGAGAGTGCCAAGCTGTGTAAGCGTCGCATCGAGCACTTGAAGGAGCACAGCAGTGACCAGCCGGCCTCGGTCAACCTGTGGAAGAAGAAACGCATGGACCGCATGATGGTGGAGCATCTGCTGCGCTGCGGCTACTACAACACAGCTGTTAAACTGGCCAGACAGAGCGGTATAGAGGTAATTATCTGTGTGTCTGAATGATCTGACTGTATCAAAGTCATTCAGAAGACTATGGACTCACTGACCTTGTTCAAAGCCCAAACTGTCAGATTATTTTCATTTCCTTTTTTTAACCAATATGTTTTATTGATCTTTTTTTGTTCCAAAAGGGATAACTAAGGACTGGAACATCTATCACACAAACATTGCACATCATTCTGAATCAGTTATCACAGTAGTAGTAGCACTGCTACCACCACCACAGTTTGGCCTTAGCATCTCACGTACTTCATGGAAAAGTCGAGTTAAAATAATATGATATCATTCATTCACATATTCAAGGAAGGGTTTCCACATTTCCACATTTAGGTAGAGAAGTCAGGAAGTCTAGTGGAACATGCTCCATTATTATCCTGTACCAACCAGAGAATATATTTTCCCTGCACAGAATGTCAGAACATAAAACAATTTCCTATGATGTACTTTAGTAATGTGCGTATTAGGAAGACCCAGGAGAAGCAACATTGGGTCCTGTTCAAGCTGAGTTCTGAGCATATTCTGCATTTCATGCAGAACAGATTCTCAGTATTTTTGTAATTTGGGGCAGGACCAGAGACAGTGTGTCAGTCTGCCAGTATTTATTTTGCATTTCAGGCACAATGCTGAGATAGTCTTAAATTTAGAGAGGCGTTCAGGCGATTAAAATCACTCTGTGTAGTATTTTGAGTTGTAATGCTCTGAGGGTTATTCCATCAATGTGGATAAATGAAAAACTTGGCTTATTTTGATATGTCTGGCTAATTTAGGTGAGAGATCCGTTCCATGAAAAGAATCCCCGCTCAGAGACCTTGGTAACTTACACCACTAAACTAGCCTGCTCCCTCAAGCTTAATTTAGCTGTGTTTTAAAGACACTGCCCTCAAATGTCTTTTTGTGCTCACATCAATAATGTCCATGCAAAAACACAAGTTTAGAAAAATATCTCACAAATTTTACTATCTTCAAAAGCCAACAACACCCTTTTATTTAAAAACTTAACATTTATAGTTTAAGAAAAAGTGTGCCAAAGTTAAAGTTATTCATTCATTCACTCGTTTTGTTCAAACTTTGAAGCCCAAAAACAATAAGTAAGCTTGTGTACCTTCTCTAAAATGATTTTAATGGATTTTTGCCCTTTTGCTACATAGTACAGCTGAAGATAGACAAGAAAAGAAGGAACGAGAGAAGGAGAATAACATGTAGGTCAGGCTCGGGTTGGTATTGAACCTGTGTTGCTGCTGAGGCCTCAGTACATTGGGTGGGTGCCCTACCAAGTGAGCTATTAGGACAGGGCAACATGTACCAGAATCACATTATTTTGGCATTTACTTTGTCTCCGGGTCTTTTGCTAGTTGCCTCCTTTATTTTGTTAATCACGGCAGTATTGGCCTTTTTTGATGATTACTCCTTTATATTCTTCGTATAGTTTGATCAGTGGGTTTGTTACATTGCTGAGGGGAAAAAAAGCTCTTATTTTACCTTCTTTTTGTGACATCTTATCCTCTTTTTGACAGTCTGCTGTTCTGGGCTGCATCTGCTCTCCACACACAAGCTTGTTATAGCCTGGCTTGAGTTAGCACTGACTACACCAGGTTAAATTGTCTTAGTGGAATGGCTTAATCCTTGAGTGGAAGTTGAAGTTAATTCAAGCCAGGCTTTTTCCCTGAAGCACAGACTTTTTTTTTTATCAGCCTTGATGGAATACCCCCCTGGTTCGGTCACAGATGTTATTTTTTGTATTTTTCAGATATCCTCCCACAAATCTTTTGTAATCTCTACACCCTATTCCTTCAGTTTAATACACATGTAGTGTGTGTGTGTGTGTGTGTGTGTGTGTGTGTGTGTGTGTGTTGTGGCTTATTTTATTATTTTTTTATTTTATTACTTATTTTTTATTCAACAGTTATGTTCCAGTTATTTCTGAATCTTTTTCTTTTTTTTGTGCTTAACTTTAGTTTATGTCTTGTTTTTTTCTGATGTTCTTCTTTCCGTTTATTAAATCCATTCTATTGTATTTTTAGGATCTGGTGAACATTGAGATGTTCCTCACAGCTAAGGAGGTGGAGGAGTCTCTGGAGAGGCAGGAGACGGCCACTTGCCTAGCCTGGTGCCATGACAATAAGTCCCGCCTCCGCAAGATGAAGGTAGTTGGTTTATTTACTAGAGTCAATTTTTACCTCACGAGTCCAGGAGGTTTCAGTTAAGGCTTGACAAATGCTGCAAAAAGTCATGCAAAAAAAACTTTCTTACTGCTTACTGGATCTGCATGTCAGTTATTGCATCAACAGAAATTAGCAGTGAAACAATGTTTGTGCTCAGAAACCGACCAGTTAAGATTTAATTACTCAGCCTGGGTGTTTTGCCCTCCTGGCAGGGGCAGCCAAGTTAAAGTGTTAATCCTAAGATGATCCTATTAAACCAGAAAGTACACAGTAGAGTGCAGACCTCTGCCAAGACACGATAATCTTCCTAGTTAGCTGTTTCTTTGAGAGTCAACCTTGTACTGCATGAAAAGCCAAATATTCAGTTCAAATTTGAGATAGTGATACCTAGGAAAATGTTGATTTTCTATCTCATTTGTAAAATTTGTTTTGGTTTAGCTCCAAATCAATGTCAAATGTAGGTACACTTAATTTTTTAGCTCTACCAGCCACACTGGCAGAATACATGTTTTGTTTTCTGTTAAAAAAAATCCATTAGGCTGGCAAAATATTTTAAGGCAGCTTGAGAGTCTGCCGGCACTGCAGGAGTTGTATTGACGAGATCAGCTTCCTGTCTGCTCTGAAAATTCATGAAGGGCAAAATAGAAACTATTTTTGCTCCAGGATTTTTTGCAGCACCTCAGTGGTTTAAACTTACTGGCATCTTTTGTCTCTTTCTTTGGCAGAGTTGTCTCGAGTTCAGTCTGAGAATTCAAGAGTTCATCGAGCTCATCAGACAAAACAAACGCATGGACGCAGTCAGGTACTGGACATGGAAACATAACACACTGGTGTAGAAACAGCATGTATGGTTTATTGCTTGGAATTCAATGTGTGAAAGTACAGGATGGAAAAATATATTACTTAAGGTCATTCTGATTATGATACATATTCCTTATGAATAATAATGAATGTATGTACATGAAATGAACAAGTTGCTGTGGTCTCTGGAGGAATTTCTGGGGGATTTATAATTTTGTGTATGATTTAATGGATGTTATACGGAATGATTGTTTGTTTCTCTACCTTATTTACTTAATTGTTAACTGAATGGGATGAGCTGTTATGTTTGTTGTGTTTATGTGGTTGTGTGTGTGTAAGTGTGCGTGAGTCTCTTATGTGTGGACCCCAGGAAGAATAGCCAATGGTTATGTTGGTGCTAATCGGGGTCCTAACAAAGACATAAAGACACACAAACAAACACATAATGTTGGCATCATACACCAGCTGTTTTAGCTTAAATCCTTAACACTAAATACAACTATTAAAAGCACAATAAAAGCCACTAAAACAACACTCATTGATCTTGTTTGTGTGTCTGTCAGACATGCGAGGAAGCATTTCAGCCAAGCAGAAGGTGGACAGTTGGATGAAGTTCGGCAGGTGATGGGCATGCTGGCCTTCCCATCAGACACACATATCTCCCCATACAAGGTAAAAACCCAAGGACTGTAAATATGTATGAAATTTTATTTAGTCAGATCCATTTCACACACATTGTGGTATTCTCATCTGGGTTTCTACTATTTGATGTGAGAATTTACAATTAGATTTGTTGTGTTATCTCTGTGAAAGAGGTCTTGGTATGTGTCACAGTCATCATCTTTGAGCACATGTTTAGTTGATGCTGACAGTTGCCCTGTATGACAAACTGAATGAGAGAGACAAAGAGTGACATGTTAACTAAATTTAAACTCTCCTTTTTAAACCGTTTCTGTTAAAATGATGGGCAAATCAGAAGAAAGGCCATTAAGCTTACGTGACCCCAAATTATATACAAACAGACAAAAGAAATTAAAAACAATTAAGACTGTATTTCAAATTTCGTTGTCATGGTGCACACTGCACCACATAGTTTTACCCAAAGCCCCATGTGAGCATTTAAATTTTTAATTGTAGAAGCACTTTGGCTAGAACAATCTATACACCATTTTCACGATAAAACTGTACAAATTGTGTAAAACCTGAATACTGTTTTTAATTTGATTAAGCATGTCAAAACTTTCTTTAGAACAATAAATATGCAGCTTCTTGTATTTTTTGGCCTCTACACACAAAACTGCTGACAAAATACAAAATTGCTTACTTCTCTACTGCCAGAATAAATGTTTATTTATTATTATGCAGTGGTATTAAGTCTACAAGTATCAGTTGTGTCAAAACATTTTAATTTTAGGTTAATTAATTTCTTGGTTCCATGAATCCCTCTATTCTTTCTCTTAACCCCTGAACACATTGCAGGCACTGAAATTTTCCTTGTTTTAAGTCCTGTTTATCATGTCATCATGATGGTGCAGACTGGATAAATCATAAACATAACAGATTCTTGTTCACTAGCAACAGCCTCTTTTTTTATTAGTGAGAATACACCACTGAAATGATTTCAAGTGTGGAACATTATAGAGCCAGCAGAGGAGTGCACTAGCCACAGAATGGCCACTAGAGGGCATGTGTTACCTTCTAAAGATTTCTACTTATTTCCCTCTTATGCTTCTTGAAGCTTGTCCTTGAGTAGCTGCTTTCAGTAGCATTCTTGTTTTCTTTCATTTTTATTTCCTCTTAAAAATCCTCTGAGAGACAGAGTTGTACTATGGTACTACAACAACTATGCCTTATCTCAAAAAAACAGATTTTTCTGCACGCCAAGGAGACGGAGCAAGTTAAACTTGTGTGACAGCATTTTTGACAGCTTCATGTGACAGACGCAGAACTGAGACTCTCTGCCAACATGTTTGTAGAGCTGCATATTTAGAGCTAAATTGCCATCACAAGTGTTTATTAATATTAATATAATCAGTTATCAGTCTATCTTTGGAATACAGAAAATTGCCCATATTTTCCTTTACATGACACCATTGTGAAAATAAGTTAATCAAATCAGGCTCAGTAATAATGTTATCACCAAAGCTAACAGCTAAATCAAAAGGATTTGACTGTGACTGTAACTTAATTTAGAATATGCGTTTACATTACACCTATAGAGTGTCTTTGGAGTGAAAACTCTCTTGCCTACAGACTCAGCTGTGTTTTTGAAGCAGAGAGCTGTTAATCAGTTTGCTCAAAAGAAACAAAGCCTTGGTATTCATACTAATCATGTTTAATTAAAGAGAGAATTTATTAGGGCTGGGTATTGGTACTCATGAAACAACCCAGTCCCAACTATCATCGAAATTTCTCCAATCAAACAATACTTGCATCTGATCTTGTTGTACCCAGATCTGGAAAAAAAAAAGTATGGTCTCACTCACAGCCACTTCAATTTAATGTGATGTGTGTTCAGCCCACCACTGCAGCAGCTACAACCCATACAGTCTGTGGTGTGGTCAAGTTGAATACACTGTATTTGACTGCGTTGGCAGTTCAGTGTGCTGTGATACCACTAAAACATTCGAAAGAATGGCTCTGCTACACCCCTGTGGTGTCTCATAAAATAAATGCATGAAATATGGAAGGGTTATTTCAAAAATGCCTCCATTCACATGATTGTCATAAAGGTATCAAATGACGTACTCTATTGGTATCACTACCACTATAAGGGCACTGATATTTGTACTGGTATTGTAATTTTTTTTTAACAAGACCAAAATCATACAGTACCCTGATGGTGGTGTTTCCAGAGGAACGGTGAAATAACCTTTTAGGGAAAAGAGTATGTTACGTGTGACCCTTGGTTCCTGGGATTGGAACATCCTGGCTATGGTACATTGATTACCTGTCTGTATGGAGTATGCGGTGTGTGATGTCACAAGTATATAAGAAATGATGCAGGTTTGTGAACGCAGTGCAGTCAAAAATGTGTAGGAATAAAAATGGCATGTAGGAGGAGAGTTGTATAACACTGGTTTGCACCTAGTTGAATGTGTATTCTCAGAAATAGAAGTGACTGAGTCTGAAGTCAGTCGTGAAATTGCGGTTAGTGTGAAACTCTATCTTCTGTCTCTTATTCTTTCTGGTCCGTCAGGATCTTCTGGATCCAGCCCGCTGGAAGATGCTGATCCAGCAGTTCCGATATGACAACTACAGACTGCACCAGCTGGGAAACAACTCTGTCTTCACCATCACTCTACAGGCTGGTCTGTCTGCCATCAAGACACCGTATCCTACCATACTTTATTTCCTATAATTAGTTGCTTCTGCCCTTTAGATTATAACCCCCACATCGCCAGTAATCTGCACCATAATTTCATCAGACAAACACTCTAATGATGCAGTAGAAGCAATTCTGGAGAAAGTCGTTTCATTGTTGAGTTTCAGTCCCTGGTTATTAAATACAGACACTTTGGGTTGGGTTGATTGTTGAGACTCATTCTGTTGAGCGGCTCAGTGGAAGCCACTCCCCAAGGTGTGTATTTAACGTTCTGCCAATGAGACTCAACAATCCACTGTTTTTCTCCAGAATCCGTCACTCCACCTTAAATTTACTTTCATGGTGAATAAAACAAACGGATGAAAACAGATCTAAGACTAAAACAAAAACCCACATTGAAAGGTCTGTATCTCAGTGTAATGTGTACGTGGCCACAGTTAAAGTCTTTCAAACGGGGTGTTTATCACACATAACTTACTCCCCTCTTTAGTCTCTTCACTCTTACTACTGGGTAATGAAAGTGGACATGCTACCTTATAAGTTTTAAGGATGTTGATTATACTCTCCACGTATGCATTCTGATATGAGACCCATGATAACATCACACATTAAGGAATATGTTGACAGTGGCGGGATGCTACTTTAGGAACAGCAAACCAGGTAGTTACTTAAGTAACAGCTGAAAAACTAACTGGTTCACCATCTAGCACACATTTTAGTGAGAAATCTTAGTTTTTTTGTAACAGTTCCCTTCTCATTCCCACGGTCTTCTCCCACTAAACAGTGCAGCCAACAAACAGAGGCAGTAAATGAGTTGAGGCAACAGAATCTCAAATGTAAAGTTTGTACAGAAATACAGTTTATTTTTCTGGATTATATTGATGCCAAATTGGCAAGTGGAATGTGATGCCCTTTATCTTGTGTTTCTAGAGTTATGTTTTGTTTTTGTTTTTTTACAGACACATAAGCAATTCTTAATATGTCGTATTGCTTAAAGGGAATTCAACGTAATATTTTCCTTGGAAAGTGCAGAGATCTTCTATTACAATAAAACTGCAAATAGTCAAACACAAATACTGTATATTTTTTAACATTTTGTCACCACTACAGAAACACTAGGCAATACTTAATAGTTCTGCAACTAATAATTATGCTCACTGTCCATTAATATGTCGATTTTTTTCTCAATTAATCATATACCTGTTTGGTCTACAGAAAGTCAGAAAATGATGAAAAATGTTGATCCTTGTTTCCCAAAGCCCAAGATGACATCCTCAAATGTCTTGTTTTACCCACAACCCAAAGATAATGTTATAAAGTAGTGAAGAAGCCAGAAAATAGTCACATTTAAGAAGCTGAAATCAAAGAATCTTGACTTTTTTTCTCGAACCCATAAATTGAATTGAATTATCAAAATAGTTGGAAACTCATTTAATAATCGATCAAAAACCGATTAAATGTTGCAGCTCTACTGCTAACCAATGATAAGATTGTCGTAGTTAGTTATTGTTTGATTAATGGCTTACAGTCAAACAATGTGTGTTTGTATTGATTACTGATGGTGGCTGATCAGGCTAATCATCATTTAACTGTGCTTGTACTATTTGTCTTCATACAATGTAATTATCATCTGTTGCTATATCGTCATTGGTTTTGGCCTTGGTGCTCTACATTTTGGCCGTGATGCCGCAGTAAATTTGTACTTGTCCAAGATCAAAGTGACCTTGTCATGAAAATAATTTGATTCCAGGCCTGTCCACATTTTGGTCCTTAACGTCCTCCTGTTCCAGTCAGTGCTACAAGGAGGATGGTACTTCTAAGAACCCAGACTGTCCAGTGTGCAGTAAATCTCTCAACAAGTTGGCCCAGCCGCTACCCATGGCCCATTGCGCCAACTCCAGACTAGTGTGTAAGATCTCTGGGGAGGTCATGAATGAAAACAACCCTCCCATGATGCTTCCTAATGGATATGTCTACGGATACAATGTGAGTAAACACCAAAGAGGAACTACAGCCAATTTAACAAGGACTATAAAGCTATTTCTGCCTGTGGTAAAGCACTTTAAAATGCAGTATGGAAGCAAGAAAAAGTCAAACAAAACTGCAATGTTTGTTTTTCTGTCTTATTATCTCTTCCAGTCTCTTCTGTCCATCCGCCAAGATGACAAAGTAGTGTGTCCCAGAACCAAAGAAGTCTTCAACTTCTCTCAGGCTGAGAAGGTCTACATCATGTGATCACTCAGATTAAACCGTCTGAGTATCAACATGATCGATTGTGGCCCCGTCATTTATCACCTGTGACCTGGCCGACTCTGAGAGCCACCTGTGGAGCTGTGATCCAGTGCCCTTCTTCTCCCCCACCCCACAGACATACCCAACGTTTCCCACAACCCACCCATCACCCCTTCCCCAAAACACAATCAGTTCAAGATTGCCAGTAGTCCCACTCTCCCCCATCCCATTTTACCACACAGAAACTGGACTCATCTCCTTTCAGACTCTGTTTTAGATGTGGCTAGATTACAAGAAGTTGTTTGATCTGATCCATTCAAGCACATGGACTATCAGCATTATTTTACAGGCCCTCACCCTGAAGGTTAGAGACTACAGAAAAAGACTGAAGGGGTGAAAAACTGCTAGGTAGTTATTTGATTTTACTACAACAAATAAAAACTTGTTGAGGTTACTTTGACTTTTTTGTTTCAAAGTGGTGTTCCTTTGTTACTAAATAACATATGGCAGGACTGTGTTAACTCCATTAACCAGATTAACACATGAGATTTGGGCCTTTTTTTCTTTTCTTTTCTTTTTTTTTTTTAAGATAAAACAAACATGGCTGGCTTCCTGGTCATGTGGTAGCATCTCATTCTGTGATGCATGCTGTTGCCCCCTTTGTCTTTTGGCCATGTTTTTTGGTGGATTGTTGGGGGTGATATATGTTAAATACCTCCTTTAAACGGCCTCCTTTATTGCATTTCATCCCCCCCTTGGCTGTGAAACCGGTGCCTGATTTGGGCCACAGTCGGCCCCTTTCAAATGTAAATACAAAACATTCAGGGGGATTTTGGGGGCGAGTAACGACACCGAAGATTAACCTTCTACGAAGATTGCTGTGTGAACTGAACAAGTCTTTTCTTGGGTGTTTTTAAACCTGATATAGCCCACAGTATCCTCAAGCTAACTGGTTGTTCAGTGCAACTTCTCATTTCTGAGAAAGAAGTTAGTTTCACAAGCTTGGTAAAAATGAGTTATGGTGTTATTTACTACCATAATGACATTTACGCAATATTCAAACAAGACGACCATCTCTGATGTTTTCTTTTTTTTAATTATTAAACAAAATGTCTTCCTTTTTGTGTGTGAGGTTTGCCATTTTCAGTTCTCTTCTACCAGTTTTTTTTCCTTTAGCTAAAAAAAAGAGGACATTTTAGTGAAACTATGATATTTATTCCATTTAAAGATGGATGACCTTAGTGAATTTAACATTGCCCAAATAGTTTTAAAGGGGCAGTTCATCCCCAAATCAAAAATACACATTTTTCCACTGGTCTGTAGTGCTGTCTAGATCGATCTATCATCTAGATGGTTTTGGTGTGAGCTGCCATGTTTTGGAGATGTTGGCTGTAGAGATGTATGAAATAGCACTCAGCTTGTCTGCTGTCTCTGCAGTATAATGGTTCTAAATGGCACATTATATTGAAGAAAAGGCAGGCATCGCTACAGCCAATATCTCAAAAGCTCTGCAACACAAAGACAAACTAGATGGATAAATAGAACAGGCCAGAGAAAAAAATAAATATTTTTGATTTTAGTGTGAGCTGCCCCATGATTTCCTGACTATTTTTCCAACAGTGAACACTTGATGATATTATTGTTAGTCTTGTTCTTTGCATATGTTAGAGCTGCTTGCGGCACCAACACCATAGGGTTTACATAGCATTGAAGTACACCAACAGTTTCAAAATTATGTGTTGGTCAGTGCACATGCACATTTGAAACATGCATTAAGAGGCAGGATCAAAACCTTGACTAGGCTGTTGGTTGTAACAATCCTGCCTTTTTCTAGCAAATTCAGAAGGAAAAACTCTTGAAAACAGGATTCATGCTCATCCTCTGTGACTTAGTTGAGATGGATTGACTGGGAATGTGGTCAGAATAAGATATACAAATCTAGAAAGTTGACCTCAGTGATGGCTAACGCACAAATGACCCTTAAATTGTGAGAATTCAACCCCAAAAACTCCTTCTAAGCAATCCAAACATGCGGTTTTATGTTAAACATGAGTCAATCATTTCTTCCATTTGTTGTTTCTTGACAAACCAAAAGTTGCCTCATTTGTGTCCATAAATGATTTGGAAGTGTATCTGTAAAGACACAGACTGTCCTGTGTGTTTGTGTTGGTAGACTAGATAAAAGGGATTGTTTCATGAGCATTATGCCTCATAAAGATTTCAGTGAACTTTTGATTTCAGTGTTTCTTTCTTTGCGGTGTCTGCTTTGCTCTCTGGGCGCTAAAATCAGCATTACCATAAGCTCTGGTAGGTGTGACGAGGTTAACTATTCACGATTGACATGGAAATGCAACCTAGTGTTGTGTCTCTCACCTGAAAGTCCACCTCCATGGTTTGAGGAGGTCAGCTATCTGTGAGGGCGTTTCTTGGTCTAGCAGTGAAAAGCCTGCTTACAGATGGTAATTTACTATACAGTACTATACTGTAGTGTTGGAGCATTAATCAGTGACATGGATTAAAACATTAAAAAAACAAAAAACAAAACCCAAGGTCTGTAAAACTTAAAGGGACATTTCATCCCAAAATCAAAAATACACATTTTCCCACTGGCCTATAGTTTTTTTTATCCATCTAGATAGTTTTACTGTGAGTTAACAAACTCTGGAAATATCTGTTGTAGAGATGTCTACCTTCTCCAATATAATGGAACTACAGGGCACTTGTGGTGCTCAACGTGCCAAAAAAACCCAAAAACCCAGCAACGTCTCTTTTTGAAATCATGGCACAGTTACTCAAGATTATCCACAGACCTCGTGAGCAGTTTCTATTTACTTTCTATGGTACAAATAAAGTAGTTCTGGTAGATTCTACTGTAGAAAGAAAATCAGTCTGACATTAAACTGCTCACAAGGTCTGTGGCTTGAGCACCTGGTTCATGATTTCTAGGAACAGACATCACTGTTGAATTTTCAATTGTATTTTTTGGTACTTTGAGCACTGCAAGTGCCATTTAGTCCCATTATAGTCTAGAGAAGGCAGACATCTCTACAGCCGATATCTCCAAAACAAAGTAACACACCAAAAGTACCTAGATCACACATGTCAAACTCAGGGCTTGCGGGTGAAAATCTAGACCAGCAACATATTTTATGTGGCCTATGAGAGCTTGCAAATAATATAATTTGTGTAATGCAGTGCTGTGGTGCATTTTAGAAGTACAGTGTCCATAAACTAGGCCTACATTATTCAATCAATCAATCAATCTTTATTTGTAGAGCACTTTTCCTGCAAGGACATGCAACACAAAGTGCTTTACAGAATTAAAAACAATTTACACAATTAAAGAAAGAAAACAATTACATTTTTTTTTTAACCATACCATTATTCTTTGTAGACTTCGGCTTTCAGTGGTTTTAATTACCAAGTTATTTCTAAAACCAATGATAATCTAATGCTGTTGTAACAAGTATTTAAGACTATAGTATTTATATAGTCTCACTGCACTACCATAAGGCTGATGTGGCCCAGGATGAAATTGAATTTGACACCCCTGATCTAGACGAATAAAAAGCACTATAGGTAAGATGGAACATTTGTGTTTTTGATTTTGGGTTATATGTCCCTTTAACCTTTATGGTATGATGTTGCCAAGGAGCAAATTAAGTTTGCTCCAAAGATAATGAATGGGACACCAGTCAGGCTTTTGTGTGTTATCTTACATTAAAATTGAGCTTTTTTGAGAGCCTGCAAGCAACTACCCATTACTTTCATTCTTATTTTTTTTCTACTTAATTTACCACTGGAACATCTTTTAAAAAAAAAAAAATACTTTTTTTGTTTTTTACCAAATGGTACAAAATCCCAGAATATTCAAATTACATAAATATCAAAAAGAGAAAAGCAGCAAATCCCCAAATGTGAGAATTTGATTCTCAACATTTTTAAAGATTGTCCATCGATTAATTCATAACTGATAATATTGTTTAAATTTATGAGAATAGGCATCATTTCAAAAAACAAAATAAGCAGTGTTATGTTCTGAAAGTAACAAATGTTGAATGACATATGTTTTTATGTTGCCTTTACACTTACGGTCATAAACTATATATCTACTGTAATTTAAACATTTCAACCCAGTCCACTAATAGCCATATGGTTCTTGCACAGGAACCATGCTGCTGTGGCAGAAATTATGATTGTCTTTTTTTGTCAGATATACTGATATCTGCACCAGTGTCTCAATGCCCTATACAATCCTAAGGCTCATATATTAAGCTGTATTGACAAAGGGTACCACATTTGTATTTAATTTTTGGTTGAGAATGTGGTTTCGGTTTAAAACCATGTACCCATTTTATGACCCCATTCAGCAGTCGTTTTATTAACTCAGCCCTGTGGCGTCTGAGTTTCATATGAGGACAAAAGCAAAAGAATACAGCACGAGTATACCGACAGAACGTCTGAAATATCTCCCCATTCCAAAATAAAGCTTTTAGTTTTCGTTTTTTGCCATACGTATAAATATCAAAACTGCGTTTGATCGATGCGTCTTGATACCATGTGACTCAACAAAATGGCACTGGCCCTATCAAATGACAGCTTACAGCAGTACTGCGCATCACAAAACAAAAATTACTAATACGTAGTTTTAGAATTTATTTATTCAGTATTATTTCTTAAGTATTCCATAATTATCGTCGTGGTGTAAAGGGTCGTTTTAAGTCGAACAGAGGTCGTCTTTTGTGACACAAAGAAACAATAGTGGACCGGAAGAGGTGGTGTCGAATTTCAAGCTGGTCTGACGTCAAAGGCGTGCTATATAAATATAACTGCGTTCTTCCTCCTCCACCATCTTGAGATTAACGGTCTGTCGAAAGTGTTGAGACCCGTCTAGCCGTTATCAAAAATGAGTGACCAGCTTTGTAAGCTTTTCGTTGGTGGACTGAACGTTGATACCGACGACGATGGCCTGCGCAAACACTTCGAGCAGTACGGTACCCTCACCGACTGCGTGGTGGTGGTGAACAAGCAGCTGCAGCGCTCCCGCTGCTTCGGCTTTGTAACCTACTCGACACCGGAGGAGGCCGACGCTGCAGTGGCAGCAAGGCCGCACACCATCGACGGCAACGCGGTCGAGGTGAAGCGGGCCGTGGCGAGAGAAGACGCCAACAAGCCAGAAGCCCTCGCCAAAGTGAAGAAGATCTTCGTCGGAGGCCTGAAAGACGACATCGAAGAGGAACACCTGACCGAGTACTTCTCCCAGTACGGTCAGATCGAGAAGGCCGAAGTCATCTCCGAGAAGGAGACTGGGAAGAAGAGGGGCTTCGGCTTTGTTTACTTCACCGACCACGACGCGGCCGACAAGGCGGTTGTGGTCAAGTTCCACACCGTCAATGGACACAAAGTTGAGGTGAAGAAAGCCCTGACGAAGCAGGAGATGCAGGCAGCCAACAGGAACAGTATGGCGCCGAGAGGCAGGCCGGGCCGAGGCATGAGGGGGAATCAAAATGGCTACGGCAGCAGGGACTACGGCGGAAACTACAACTACGGAAATGGCGGAGGCTACAACTGTGGCGGCGGCTACGGAGGCTATGGCGGACCATACGGGGGTGGCTACGGAGACCAGGGCAGCGGCTATGGAGGTGGAAACGGCTACAATGAATTCGGCAGCGGCTACGGGCAGCATTCCTCTGGTTATGGCCCCATAAAGGGAGGGCCCTTCGGCGGTCAGAGGAGCGCTGCTCCCTACACCAGAGGCGGCGGTGGAGGAGGATACCCGAGGGGGGGCTACGGCGGCGGCTACTAAAAGACTGCACAATGGAAAATGAACCACCCCACCCCCGCCATAGATTACCTCCAGCCAGGATTTGGACGCTCAACTCAAATTCAGTAACGGGGCGTCTGCCGTGAAACCAACACCGGCAGAGATACGAACAGAGACCCCCTAAACATAATGAAGACCTCAAAAACCCAAACAGGTAGGAAGGTCACTTCCCAGAAAACCTGATAATAACGAGCAGCGGTTGTTGCCGTTCAACTAGGACACGTAAAATGAAGAATAAAATACACAGTGATCCCTTTTTATTATGTACCCACGCCAACAGCGTGTAGTTGTCGTTTAGAGTATTTTTTTATTTGCGTTCATTCGGTTCAGTTTCGATGTAGGATTGTTTTACTGACTGAAGTTCCTAATATTTTGCATTTTTAAGCAATTAGATTTTTGTTTTCTGGAGTAAATTTAGTGATTTTCAATGTATGAGGATGAGAAAGCATGTTTTGTGGTTTTTGATTTCATAGCTGTTGATTGATTTATAACATAAATTTGTATAATTATTTCACTTGGGTCATTGAGCAAAAGCGGAACGTGATACTGCAGGATCCAGTTTCCTTGTTTCCTTCCCAACATTGTACTCAAACTATCCACACGCATAGTAATAGTTTCTAAATATTGTTCATTTTTTCATTACCTGTAGCAATATCTAATGTATATTGTATACTTTCATGTCTGGAGAACAAAACCTACTGTTAAAACACCTTGGTATGCTTTATGTATGTTCATTTTAAATAAAACGTTATACCACTTAGCTTAGTTATTTTACTTATTTAACCAGGCTTCCTCAAGTTCATCCACAGGTTTTATAAGTGACACCATCTTGTCGAGCTTTAGTTACATGGCATCTTTCCCACAGTTTATTCCCTTACACTCAGGTGGGTGAAATGGTTACAGAATGGTTGTAGTCTACCCACAGCCAATGCATGTAGGCTTTGTAGGGTTTGACCTTGTTTTTAATTAAAATTGTGGTTTTTAGACTTTGCTAATATGAATTTATTTTTCTTTTTTACATATTTTGAATACATATCATTATGTGGACATGAGGGCTGATATTTACCTTTGATTATTCCTACATTTAGGTGTTCTTACTCGTATTCCAGTAGGCTATCCCAGCCAAAATAGCCGTAGCAGTTTGTTTTAGGCTACATCAGGACCCTGTTGATTACCTGGGGTCGATTGTGATAGGAGTCTGAAATATCTCTTTAGGATATCCACATCCAGCAAACTAGGTATGTAAATCAACCTGTCTTCACTCTGTGTTGGTCAACCATGTATGGAATATCTTCATGAGATCTTAAACAACTTAACTGACACTTTAATCATAGCTCAATGCGTCTTATATAGCTAATCTTTAATTAAAAACAGAGGGGGTGGGGTTATTTAATTTGGGTGGGTGGAAGGGGACCCAAATTTTTTTCCACCATTTTAAAAAAAAAAAAAGAAAGAAAAAGAAAAAAAAAAAGAAATAATGGAACGAGTAAATTTTTGTCTCATCCAGGAAACCTTGCTCTGTCCAGTCTCTCACTCTGTTTCTCTCCCATCTCCTCCAGGTTGCTACGGTAACCTGGGTAACATCACCCCGAACATGATGGGGTGTGTGCCTCCACGCCAACTGGGGGGAAACCGGAGAGTGGTTGTGCCTTCTCCCCCTCAGGTGAAGTCACTTTTCACAAAGGATTCCCCAGTGTGGTCTAATGCATTTTAGAGTCTTAACATGGTTTTTATGTGAACAGTTTTGTGAACAGTATTTGGTGGGTTTGGGAAGCTTTTGAGAACACAGTGCCCTGGTGTAATCAAATACTTTTGTATCTAATACTAGTTTTTTTTTTTTCCCTATTAAACAGCACTGACTACTATTACGGATGAATTTTGAACCAAATTTGCAGATCTTTACTAGAGATTAAACCTTACCATTCAAACAAAGGCATGAGAACACAAGTCTGCTATACAATTTTTATCATTAAAATCAAAGTAAAAAGACTATTTTAATATCCTTTATAACAAGAAATTTGTGTACACTTGTTCTATTAAAACCACATTTCTTTTTAACTCTTAGTGCTTCTGCTTCTTCTTTGATCCATTTGGTGCCAAAAATTGAACAGTTTTTGGCAGCGAGTGTTTGAATTTTGTATTCAGATTGCAAAGCAAAATATTGCTGCAGTCCTTTTATAAAATAAATACAATACAATAAAAAGAATTAACATGATATTGTCAGACTGTACTTTTTTTGTACCCCTCATCGTTTTTGAGTGATTGTTAGGAAAAGCATAACTTCGTGTGATTAATATTTGATTTTCATTATCTTGTGACCTCTAGTTTATTTTACCACCTGATCAAGTGCTGAAGATAAGCTGGGAGTTTGCACTCTGGGCACTGTGGGTTTCAAAATACAATAAATGTTTGATTTATAAGGTTGGTCTTGTGTTTTTAATAGTCCACAGGTTTCTTTAAAATTCTGTTACAGGCTTTGTGTGAGTATTATTGCAGTATGATTAAGCACTACCTGAAATAAATTAGGAAGGGATAAAAACAAAAACGTGGATATATATATATATATATATATATGACTTGGTATAACTTAACAGTTTTGGTTATATCTGGGTGTTTTTCCCCTCCTGCTGTGGTAAGTGTTAATGAAATGTGGCTGAAATCATCCAATATACCGGTGTTTGTATTGATGAGGATTTGTCAGCAGACTTGCATGACAAGGAACAATTATGGAAAGTAACATTCTCAATATTAGGGTTGCAACGGTACATTTTCTTTAACTGACAGTTGATCACAGTAACAATCCATTCATCGACAAAACACCTCAGTTTACATTTAGTTTTAGTGGCACACTAGCTATGTGAAACAATTTATGAAGCATGAAGAATGAAACTATAAGACTGTATAAGGCTATAGCTCAAAACCGCTGCTCTTGTCAGCCTGTCCTTATTCAACAAATTGTGCACAATTACTGCCATTCCCAGGCAAACTTCTTAGATCAAACCAAATCACAAGAAAACCTCAGTGCTAGAGAAGTTACTTAGATAATAAAGATAAAGATAATATCTTTATTTTTAGGCTATTTCATGACATGCAATCTAGATTCAGATATACGCATTTTCTCTAAAATAATAAATTCTCATAGCTCAAACATGATATAATACATTAAGGCTGACTATTGGTGTTTACACAAAATTAAACAATGAGTTTTTTGATAAATGACCATGTGGGTAAAGGCAAATAATAGGTCTTGTAAGTTCAGAAAATTGTATTACTGTGATGGAGCTTTTGAAACCAGGAGAAGACAACGTTGACCCCCCCAAAAAAACCAAAAACAAATCTTAAGACGATATATGTCTTATATCACGATACAGATATATTTTCCAGCTCTGTACACACAACGTACATTTTAATCGGTTTGATTCTTAATCGGGAGTAATGGATTAATGATTGTCATTTGACTACAGCCCCATGTCTTTTATGTCAACTTAATCAGGTGTAAGTTGATGTGCATGTTTCTCACTAGATCATCACTAGAACTGTACTTCACCTCAAGATCTGGCATCATAATGTACATGTATGTGATATCTGCGCTGGTGTGACATGCATAAAAGCAGCCTTACCTCAACACTAAACGGTGGCATTACAGAGGTAATCCCTGGGTTTTATAAAACTGGAGGACAGGGTGTTCCTATAAGTGAATCCTGTCTGATGGACTGTGGTGATTGAGGAGACCCAGTGTGATACAAGTACTGTGTGTTTAAGTGATGCTTGACGTGGTGATGGAAGTGTACATTTTATTTTTGTTTTCTTACCTTTATAGGATAATGGTGCTTGATGATTTCTGACCTACCCATAGGAAACGGGAACATCTGTTATGTTGGCTTTTATGAATCTACAATAAATATATATATTTTTATACACCAAGAGACTTGTTACGTTACTTCTTTACATTGAGCGTCGTTTGGTTGCATGTCTGCCGTGGTGATACCTTTCATGAAGGGGCTGTGAACTGATGTCACACTGATCATTTTCATTCTGGTGGTGGAGGTTTGCGGAGGTGGTGAAGCCAAAGATTAATGGATGGATTAATGGATGTATTCGTGTTTAATTCAACCAGGTTGAAGTCATACAATCTTATGATCTGAGTACATCTTCAGGTCTTAAGACAACTGAAACTTGAGTCCACAACAAGCTTGTCCAGGCTGTGGTAATGTCATAGTTTGCCTCAACTAAAATAACAAAGGAATTTATAAAGATACATTATGTGTCTCCCATTTACAGCCTACATTACAGGATTTCTGAATCTCTATGAATGGCACAAATACTGTGGCAATTTTAAATGTGCACTGTGAATTTTCTCAACAAGAGTTGTCATTCTATGTTACAAAAATGCATTGTGAGTACCCTTTAGGTCAAACTAATGTGTTTAAAGAGATGTCCAAAGCCTTTTATAAGGTGTGTTAAATCCTGCATTGTTTGAACCAATGTCAGACAGGGATGAAATGAACGTTCTCACAATAAAAGCCCACACAATTAGTATGTCCATTTCAAATATTAATTTTCATTAAAACCATGTTTGATTGCCACACTGTGAAAAACTTCATGGTTAATTTTGTCCAGCATGAACCATCTTAGCACCAGTCTGACTGACGTAGGCGCAGCAGCAACGTGGGTTTGTTTGGTATCAGTGAAAACGCTGATAGTGCAAAGGACATAATGCCATTTCAAAACGTCAATAAGTTTTAAAATACAAAATGTATTGAAGTGACTTCAGTGTGCTTATCAGCACTTCTTGAACATTTTTAGCTCATTTTTTACAAAACCCCATAATACTAATAACTGTGGTAATTTTGGTAACTATAATCATGATAAATTTACATACCGTTTCACCTCTTATCACGCACTTCTAAGATCACTGAAAAGCTGTGTGGCTCTAGTAATAAATTTGAAACAAATGACAAAAAGGTCGACCTGGTGATTGAAAGTTGACTTTGTTAATCTCCACAGGGATATTAAAATATTATATTATAATACAATAAAAAACAAAACAAAACATAGGTACAAACACAAACATGCAACATTTGATGGTTTTCCAATCTGATACTACAGCTTATGTTGCTACAAAAATGGCGAGTGGAAGCTAGTACAGTTGATACTGGCACAAAATATGGGCATGTTTCGACATGCTTAATTGTCCTGTAGAGTCTTCAGAACAAGGGTGGAGAAGCACTTGAATAGCCTTTTTTTTCAGCAGCCTGGGGGATGGGTGCTCAGACAAGTTTCAAAGAGACTTAACCTGTACATATATTTTTTCCCCCTGTTGCGGGGAGAGGTCAAAGGATAGATGATGCATGCTGTACAGATTTTAAGCTCCTTGAGACAACTTTGTGATATTGAGCTATATAAATGAGATTTACTTGACTTCAAAGCAAGATAAATTCAATTTAGTTTACACAGCAAGGTAACTGCATTTTACAACTTACAAGCACAGATCAGTTTGGATGTAATAATATATTGAATATTGCAATAAGAAAAGTAGATCCTGCACCGGACAGTGACAGTATCTATTGTTATATTATATTCCTTCATTATTGACTGCAAGTGACTGTTTTAATTTTGCAGCTGTACATACATAAATCAAGCATTCAGTGCCAAAGATCTTTTTTAATGAAGGAAAGCAGAAGGACTTGAAGTTAAAATGAAATCGGAATTTCATATGACCAAAAATGCTGCACACATAAGATTTATTATTTACTTATTTAGACTCTTCTATCATGATATCATCGTACCTTAAGTGTTGTTGTAAGTGATATTGTTATATGTTATGTCATATCAACTCAGAATAAACATGATTTGATAGCTGTTATGTTCACGGCCACATAGAAGCACAGATCCACCATACGCAGGAGTGGGACGAATTGAAACGGTGTAAAGAGAGCAAAAATCACCTAAGTGGGTCACCGCCACCCGAAAAAACTAAACATCCATCGTGCTATGTCTAATTTATTGTTGCAATGGGTTCAAGACCAGTGTGACCTCTTCTCTCTGGTCTTTAGTCCCGCATGGACAGCTAATGGACACTACATTGAAGCTCAAGCACTGTGAGCACTGCCATGCCATGGCACTATGATATATACTCGAGCCTCCAGATATTGGTAATTTTGTTTGGATATCATCCATAATGTTTTTCCTCAGTTTCAAATGAGTTAATGTTTAAAAGGATACTTTCAAAATGTGGCTTACGCCCTCGACTAAAACTATCTGTTGTCACTTGCATTTCTATTCAAAATCCTTATGGAGTAATGGCGATTTCTGGTATGTTTAGAGACTATAAGGGATTTACACTGTTAAAAGCCCAATGACTATTATATTAAAGTAGGTATTACCTATGCTGTGTAGCTGTATTTGGTGATTGTGTCGAGGTATCAAGGATATAAAATAAAGGAATTAATCGGGACATAGCTTTATTATTGTGTTTTTTTATTGTACTTGAATGAAACGAACGACCACAAATGTTGACATCCACGCTTCCCTTTCTCTTCAGCAGTTGAACCTAAGATCTCCGATACCACCTGAAGGCAACAGCAACGTGATTCGCTTGCCAGCCAATGTGGGCGCTGATTTTTTCAAGATGACCAATCAACGATAAATACGTCTATGAAGGCGAGTGAGTCAAACGGCCCGCCTTGACGTCGCTCATTGAAGAAGAAGGACGGTTTCAGCATACCATCCTCTTCTGAAGAAATTAGATCATGTCGACTACACTGACCAAGCTATTCGTGGGGGGACTGAATGTTGAGACCACAGAAGATGGCGTCCGCAAGCACTTCGAGCAGTTCGGCACACTCAACGACGTTGTCGTGGTCATGAACCAGCAACTCGGCCGGTCCCGCTGTTTCGGGTTTATCACCTACTCGACGCCGGAGGAGGCCGACGCAGCAATGGCGGCTAACCCACATGTCGTCGAAGGCCACAACGTGGAGCTGAAGAGGGCCATAGCGAGAGACCAGGCGAACAACCCGGACATCACGGCCAACGTGAAGAAGATTTTTGTCGGCGGTGTGAAGGACCACATCGAGCCGGAAAACCTGACCGAGTATTTCTCGCAGTTCGGCACGGTGGAGAAGGCCGAGATCATCTCCGACAAGCAGACGGGCAGGAAGAGAGGCTTCGGCTTTGTCTTCTTCGAGGACACCGACTCCGCCACCAAAGCAGTGCTTACTAAGTACCACACCATTGACGGCAACAAGGTGGAGGTGAAGAAAGCCCTCACCAAGCAGGAGATGTCCAGCGGTGGCGGGAGAGGAAGAGGGCGAGGAAGAGGGATGCACAACTATGGTGGTGGAAGAGGAGGAGGCGGCTACGGAGGAGGCTATGGCGGCAATTACGGAGGCGGCTACGGAGGAGGCTATGGCGGGGGTTACAACGGTGGTGGCGGCGGAGGATACGGTGGGGGTTATGGCTACGACGACTACGACAACCAGATGGGGGGTGGGTACAGTAATGGTGACTTTGGGGATGGGTACGGACAGCAGCACTCCAATTATGGTGCTATGAAGGCGAGCAACTATTCCTACAGGAGCGGGGCTCCTTACAACAGAGGCGGCGGCGGCGGCGGCGGTGGTGGTGGCGGCGGCGGCTACGGCCGGGGTGGAGGATACAGTGGTGGTTATTAGAAGCTCATTTGAGTGTTGAGATGTTAATGGGGAAAATCTGATTACAACGAACTTGAATTTACACACATACATGCACAACACAAGCCCAGTTGGGGTGAGGGGTCAGTTAAAGGGAGCAGCGCCCATCACCCACAAAGAATGAATGAGACTGTCCTCTGGATCCTGGCTCCACCCACCCCGGACCCCATCTGTCCTTTTATTCCACACATTATGTACTTTACTACTAAGAATGGTGAACAGTTCTTTTTGTTATGTTTGGAGGGGGGAAAAGACTTTCTTTGAACCATTTGTAAAGCCGTAAATCAATGTCAGTCACTGCTTCTCAACTCAAAGTTGAGTTTGTTTGTCTTGCAAACCAGCCAGTTTATGTGTCTGTTATTTTTGCATCATGAACTCAGGGTTTTAAGTAAAGTTGGTGGCAGTGTCGGGCGGCACGGGACTCGATTGCTTGAGTTTCTTGATCTTAAAACACACGTGACAAAGTATTTTTTTCTGGAGAAATGTCACGTACTGTTTTTGTCGGTTGTAAATTACTTTTTTTTTTTTCCACTTTCCCGTCCCATTACAGGCTTTTGTTTAGATTAAACTGTTTGAAAACCATGTGTTCACTTCACCCCTATGTTTATTCTGCTTTTATTAAAGTTTTTAATGTTTTGAAAATCTTATCAAATCTCGCAGTCTCAATTCAAATTGTGTGGGGTTAAATTTCATCTACTTTACAACCTAAATCAAATTCATCAAGTTACCACCAGGAGGGAGTGTTGCATGTAAATTCCTGTATTTCCAGTTCATCGGCCATTTTATACCAGGAACAGCTTTCCCCGGTGTAAGAAGCTCAGTGCATCACCTTTTTAGATAATTTGGTTACAGCAGTTAATTGGAACATTACTTTCAATAATACGATATTTTGATGGGTGTCTTTTTTCTTTCCTTTTTTTGTGGAAATCCATACATGCACGTAATGCTTTTGAGCTTACGAAGTGTGCAGTTGCATTTTTGTAAAGCAGGTTTTCCAGAAAATAAGATTATCTTCAAAAACACATCCACTTGGTCGGAAACTACACCATTTTTCTTTAGGGATTTTAATGAAAACGTTGCTTCACTCGATTTCCCTAAGTACTTTGCACTCACTACAACGTTATATTCCAAAATAAAAACAGATTTTTTTCATTACTTGTTTTTTGGATGACCATGAATGAAATTAAGGACCAAAAATTGTCACGCATGTGCCATCTTGTAGGGGAGATTGATTTTTATGAAGACGCTTTTACAGGGCTGGTGGTTTTGTGGAGGCCAGTAGATGCGTTAGAAGCAGGGATTATTGCAAGAAAAAAAAAAAAAGATATGAGCTCTCACTCTGACCCTCTTTCTAGAAACGGAAATATCCAGAGCCAACGTTCTTCACTGGTGCTCTTCTGATCAGCCTATCATCACACTGTCTTTGACTTTTATGACAGATTTAAATTAAACTAACAAGCCATGCTGCTTTTCTGTGTTAAGTCATGCTGCAATGAATATTTTAGGGTTTTAAGAAAACATATGAAGACATTGTCTTGGGATTTAGGAATTCAGGATACTATATTCAGACAGCTATCCATTTGGGAAATAATCAGTTAATTAATTGATAATTAAAGGTCCATTAGATAACCATTAGTGGCAGAAAAAATAAAGTTGACAATATCTGCTAGAAAATCTGCTAGAATGTGGATCCCTTATCCTTTTTCTTCATGTCCACTGGATAAAGAACTGAATAAAAAGTGACTAACAGTATTCATTATGTGCAGAAATTTTAGGCGTTGTGAATGAGCCGTATTAAGACATTGTTTCTATCAGTACGAGACATTTCTTTGACTTTATATATGATTTATTATTTTACATTAGAAATGTGTTGTGGTAGCCTGTTGGGGAGGGAGACAATTTTAAAAAAAGAACATATAAGTACATTCCATGCAAGGTTATAAGCTTTGTGTAAAAACATTTAATTTAACTGAGATTAAAAAAAAAATAAAATAAAACTAGACTTAAAAATGAGACTTAACTAAATTATATTATTTTTTATATGTTTTATGTTATTAATTAACAGAATAAAAATATACAGGAAATATCTTAATTTTAGTCTTTGTCAAACTTGTTAACAGAACAAGCATGAGGAGTCATTGGTGCATATGTTTGTTGAGACTGGGATGTCTGCATGACAATGAGATGTGAAGTGCCTTCACAAAGTGTTGTGTTTGTATTGTAATACATATTATCAGGATTGGATAGTAACAGATTGCATATGGTCGGGAAAAGTAACTCTAGTTAGCCCAGATTATGTTTGAAAAAAATGTGTAGTTGTATATAGTTTAATTGACAGGAATTACTTGATGACATTTTTTGATTATATGTTTAAAATGTGTCAGTTTTAAAACTCTGTTTGCTCTGTTTTCATGATAACCAATGCTCTAATAAGTCATGAAATGCATGTCTGGCATACAGGGTTTCTTCAACAAGTGCTCTAATTTGTGGTGGACATGAGAGAAAAAAAATAATATATAAAATGCATTTTGTGGAACTTGAGTTTTTGTGGCTGCATCCACTTTTTTAGTTTAAGATGGAACATTTTCAGCGTTTGATTTTGAAGTAATCCAAAATATTAACATGAGATTACATTTTTAAATAATCCAATTGATTATGTTACTAATTGCAGAAATTCCCATGTAATTTGAATCTAGTAACTGACTACATTTCAAAGTAATCTGAACCAATCTGCTTCCTATGAACTTCATAAATCTTGCCCCTGACAGGTACCCCTATGTTTTAAAATGTTTTAAATTAATAAATGAACAAACAAATAAATAAACCAATTCTGAAACCAATCAAACCTAAACTCAAACAAAACAAAGAAACTAAAAAGGCCCACTCCGGATGATGGCCGAAACTAAAATGAATCGAAAACAAAAAGAAAAAAGAAAAAAAAAGTTTAAAGCACCAAACTGTAATGACTCTAATTAAAAATTGGTTTGCGATCCGCCATTAAACCTAGAGAAGAAGAAGAAGAAGACTCTAATTAAACAGGCGCGATTTTGCCCCGCTACATGTGCCTGTTCATGTTTTACACTACGGAGTGATCTCTCTAGATAATAGACGAGCTGTGCGCGGCGGCTGTTGCAGCGCTCATGCCTGCTGCTGCTGCTGTGGTGTCTGACTCCGGGAGGATGGACGGTGTGTCGCTGGGGTGAGTTGGCTGAGCGGGTAGAGGATTATTTAGTAAAGCTGTGATTCACGCTACTTCTACATCTGTTGGATAACGTTTAACCCACATTATCCATGGGCCATAAATACAACACAGACAGTCCAACAGCTTCGCCCTAGCACACCAACTCAAGCTAGCTCTGTTGACTAGTTAGCTTCGGTAAGTTAGCTAACTAGCATCGCAGGCTGCTCAGCTGATGCAGTTAAGTTGCTAACCGAACTCCAACTTAACATGTAGACATTTGGAAACTGTCATTACTCGTAGACACTGAATTGATGTCCCAGAAATATTTTTGTTACGTAGTTATTTATGTCAGGGTAACGGTTCCTATCACAAGCTGCTGTTAGCTATGAAGTTAAATGGATAGCAATGCTAAGAGCTAGCCGTTCTGCCAACTTGACGCTCAACAAACTCAAAACAAACATAATTTTCTTTTGAATTCTTTGTGATATTTAGAGAAAAAAAAGAGACGAGCTCTCTGTAATGTGGCACGAGCATGTATGTACGCTGATTAGTTCACAGATTTTTGCTGTTGTGTTGAAATAACAATAATCCCGTGGTTTGTAAATCCTACAGCATTTTTTGCTTCTTCAGACTGTTTTTGACTTGTCTGTGTGGACAAAAGACAGGTCTTTATGTGAGTCAAGATACCATTCAGCACTGCGCGTGCATACAGTCATCTACTTCATTACTAACAATGTCAAACACTTAAGCAAATGTCCCGTTAGATCAGCAGTTCTGGTTGATGTCAGGTTTTGTTTACGTCCTGCCACCTGCTCTCAGGTAAAGGGAGGTCACCTTTGGTTAAAAGTTGGATTTAAAAAACAACCTCATCCACTCCCATCTCCCTACCATAGACCTTTGGTCTATTGTTTAGGGGTAGCAGGGGTCTTTAACGGGAGATAGCAGGTCAGCAGTACATAGCTTGGTAGGTAGTTCCTTATTTATCCTTTTTGGGTAAATTTCAGTTTCACACCAGCAGCGATATATAAGATACGCGTGGACTATATTTATATTGTATCGATGTCATCTTACACTTTGGATATCGTTATATTGTGATTATGGTTGCAAACTGTCAACATTTTCCTTAATTGATCATTGCTATCAATAACAATCAATTGATGGATTAATCATTATTACAAAAAAGATTTTGTATATCATATAATATAATATTTTTTCGCCAACAATATTGTTTTTATATCAGTGTAAAGATATCTGGTCTAAAATACTGTGATATTTGATTTTGTCCAAATCACAGAGCTCTACTTTAAGTACTGTTGATTGGTTTAATCAGTAATGTAGCATGTTCCATAAGAACATCCCTATTTTATAAAATACAGGTTGGCATATTGCCTAGTTGTAATATAAGAGATAGAAAAAAAATATTATATATAATATTTTT
This sequence comes from Lutjanus campechanus, assembly GCA_027495735.1. Taxonomy (NCBI): domain Eukaryota; kingdom Metazoa; phylum Chordata; class Actinopteri; order Lutjaniformes; family Lutjanidae; genus Lutjanus; species Lutjanus campechanus. The sequence goes on along the minus strand of JAJHUR010093454.1, from coordinate 11,213 downwards.
CCTTTTTTAATTTTGCACAATAAATCAACAGCAGGAACAAAATCAAAGTAAGGAAAAGAAACAAATTGTACAGGTGAGATTAAAACAAAACTAGAGGCTTATAGAAGCCTAGAATCAAAGAGCAAACATAAAGTAAGCAATATAAAACAAGTAAAACATAAAATAAATGAAATACCATAGTGAGTGTGTTACACATGTGCATGTGAGTGTGTGTACACACATGATGCATCAGTCAAGTAGTTAAAAATACAATGAGAGAGAGAGATAGAGAGAGAGAGGGGTCAATTAATAGTCAGATGTCTTCAGTTTTGATAGTGTGGTTTATCAGACAGATTTTAATTCTGATTGACATAAAATAGAATGAAATGTAATTTGGATAGGACCCCTAATATTTAATAGAGAACTGACTGAGCCCAAAATGTAACATTGAGAGGTGTTAACCATTTGTACAGTTAGGTTGGGGAAAATATAATTTAGGTATTTATTTATGTTAAAAATTGATAGATTATTGACCTGATTGACATAAATAAAGAAAAACTAGGTTATACGATTACTAATGTGAGAACGGTACATAAATATGCATTGTAACATAAAGTATAAAATATGTAAAAATTGTAAATCAGTACAACAATGTGCAGTAATAAAGTTTTGAGATGTTAAATAAAACAGTGCAAACATGCAAAAAGGTGTCTGTTCACATTTGTAAGTTTAGAGTGTATAAGGTTCGTGCTCTCTTATGTTTCATAACAGTTATTAAAAGATAAAGGTTAATTTTATTGTCACGTTTACTGTTACACTGTACAGTTTACTTTTTTTTTTTTTACAGATTTGTTGCACAATTGAACTACTTTTTGCCACTTGAGAATTTATAAAAATGGTTGAAAAAATCCCTCCAAAATACCACATTAAAAGGATATTACACTTCTACATGATAATCCACTCAATGTGTACTCACCCCTTTGCCAATGTGAGGATGGGTGAAGATCTTAAGTTCACAAAACAATCCTTGAGTTTCAGTAGAAAACAGGGTTGCAGCCAAATCCGGTATAATGGCAGTGAATGGCCACCACGGATAAAATGTTAAAAAAAAAAGTATCCATCCTGCTCGCGTGGTGTAATCCAAGTGTCCGCGAGCCGCAACGTTAAAATTTAACCATAAAAGATGCCATTTACACCATGTTTTTTAGCTGAAATGTCAACTGTAGCCTCCCAGGTAGCATGTAAACATGGCGTTGATGTATTGTGAGACTTCGTATATCTCTTAATGGATGCATGTGTGAAAATATCGCGAGCTCGACGCCATGTTTACGTGCTACCCGCTACATGAAGCCATACAGTTCAACTTGCGTTTTAAGTCAAGTGAGGCAGATGTGACATCTCTGTAATATTTTACTTGAGAAACATTATGCTAGATTGCAGTTCATTAAAAAAAATGTGTCAAATCCTGGCTGTGGAGTCCATAGTGTGCAACAGCCGAAGCAGATTACCGTGAAGTATTGAAAATTATGAAATGAGGTTGGGTCAGTGGTGTCATCGAGGCATTCAAAAACAGCTCAGAGACAGCCCCTCATATCTTACAACTGGGAAATAACTAAAACAGAGACACACTGGATACTTACTAAACAAAACAAATATGTTTAAAGTTTGATTGATTTCACCACTGTTATCCAGTATAGTGTCCATGTCCCATGCTCTTCTCATAACTGAAGACATGAACTAACTAACTGTTGGGTCACCGTCTATTTCCAATGATCCAGACACTGCCTCTCATGTCTCACCAGTCTGGTGGCCACACCGGCCTCGCCACGTCCAAACTGCGCCACGGATTCAGAGGAGGACACGGTGAATGGAGGGATGCACACCTTCAACCAGACGCACATGAGGAAGGCTTTCCAGCTGATGAACGACCTGAGGAGGTGTGTTGCTGCAGACAGTGTCGTTTGCTAGAGTTCACTGAAAAACAGCACATGTGATCTACTGAAGCTCAGAGGTTGATAATTGTATATCTAGTACCGTGGTAGATAGATTGATTTATTTGACAATAATGAAGGTAAACACAAGACTACAGTCACAACAGTCATACAGACATTTACATTGTCAAGGATAAAAACACAATAAACACGGTTCAGCTCAAAATCCAAAATACATATTCTTATCTTCTTCTCTCTTAAGTCTTTATCCATCTAGGTTGTTTTGTGTGAGTTGGAGAGTTTTAGAGATATCAGCTGTTAAGATGTCTGCCCTCTCTTTAATATAATGGAACTAGATGACACTTGGCTTGTGATGCTCAAAGCACCAAAAAAAAAAAACATTTTAAAAACTCATCAGCTGTGTCTCTTTCCAGAAATCATGACCCTAACCCTAACCTTTTTTATCTATAATTTTTGCAGGCCTAAAAAGTGTTAAAATGTGCAGCCTATACACTGAATAATAAACATTTTAATATTACTTCAACTTAAATGTGTGTCATAGTCTACATTTGTGGCTCGGCACCATTTCCTCTAAATTTCACAAGTGGCCAGTCTTGAGTCTCCCTAGGCTGTGGATGCCAAATCCCAAAAACGAACAGTCCCAGAGGAAAAAAGACAATTTAAGACAGATTAGATGGATTTAGACAGATTTCTTACAATCTTTGGACAATAATGGCTCCTTTTGAGAGTAAAGGTTGCTGACCCCTGTACCAACCATATCACCATGCAGAAGAAAGCGCGTATCTACTCAAGGACGAGAGGCTCATGTTCGAAACCGTGCAGGATGTAAATATGAATGTTTTCCTCCACGGCTGAGATGTAACGTTAGCACCACTATGCTAGCTAGTGCAGTGATCCAACATGAAACTGCTCTGGATTGTGGAACTGGATTATGTTGAGTAACTGGGTCATTATTTCTGGGTAGAAACATTGCCGTTCAGTTTTTCAAATTTTAGCACCGTAATTAGCACATTTCCTGTGCAGACTGTGCTTTAAAGATCTCCCCTTTTCCTAGTTCCTGTATGCACACAGAGCAGTTATCACACTGTCATAAGTAATTAACAGTTATCACCTTTCTCTCACTCTCTGTTACTCCTCATACTTCAGTAAAAAGATGCTGTGTGACGTCCAGCTGGTGGCGGGAAGTGTCGAAGTGCCAGCTCACAGGGTGGTCCTGGCATCCTGTAGCCCCTACTTCTGTGCCATGTTTACAGGTACATCCACACACATATTAGCTGAGTTTACATGGACCCCTATACTCAAAAAATAATCAGAATGACAGTCCAGTCACAATAAAAGTGCCTTAATTAAACACCTCAATCAGAAGAGATTGAGTCAGTCCGGCTGGATCGTAAGGAAATTTCAATCAGGTTGAGACATCTAATAATCTTGTTTACTGGCAGTTGGCAAACTGGAACCACTACTTCATTCGCGTCTTCTGTCATCTTTCCAGCAGATTAAATGCTTCACATCAGGCAGAACCAGTTTGTGCATGTCATAAAAGTTTGATTCTGATGAATGCTTTTGGGCATGTAAACACACGTTATATGGTATCACTTAATGTAGCGTCCACATAAACGGTTAAGTTGGAATTTATAATCGGAAAGATTTCCTTTGGTTTGAAGACCACAATGTATCTGTTCTTTAGAGCTGGGCAATATATTGATATTATATTGTGTCATGACATGAGACTAAATATTGTGATAGAATTTGCATATCGTTATATCACGATATGGGACAACTGTTATCTAGTCCTGGTTCCAAAGTTTGAAGTGATGCAATTGTCTTAACTTTGCCATAAGACGGCATCTGCAAGAGAAGGGCTTAAAGAACAAAAAACGCCTTCAAAGGCCACGTCTTCTTCCATGCCACAAACTTGCCCGTTTGGACTTTGCAAGAGAGCACCAAACATGGGACATTGAAAGGTGGAAGAAAGTTTTATTCTCTGACGAGAAAAAATTTAACCTGGACGGTCCTGATGGCTTCCAACGTTACTGGCGTGACAAGGAGATCCCACTTGAGATGTTCTGTACGCGGCACAGTGGAGGAGGCTCCATCATGATCTGGGGTGCTTTTTCCTTCAATGGAATCAATGGAGCTTCAGGTTGGGCAGGGGCGTCAAACGGCGGCTGGCTATGTGGAGATGTTGCAGCGGGCATCCCTCTTGACTGAGGGCCCTCGTCTGTGCGGTAATGACTGGGTCTTTCAACAGGACAGCGCTGCAGTTCGCAACGCCCACCTGATGAAGGACTTCTTCCAGGAGAATAATGTCTCTCTTTTGGACCATCCTGCGTGTTCCCCTGATCTAAATCCCATTGAGAACGTTTGGGGATGGATGGCAAGGGAAGTTTACAACAACAGACGTCAATTCCGGGCCGTGGATGCCCTTCGTGAAGCCATCTTCACCACATGGAGCAACGTTGACACCAGCCTCCTAGAAACACTCGCATCACGCATGCCTAAACAGATTTTTGAAGTGATCAACAAGAACAGTGGGGCTACTCACTACTGAGTCCTTTTTGACACTTTTAGTTCTGTTTTGGGTTTTTTTTTTCATTGAAAAATGTATTGAAATGATTAAGCTGTGACTTTTGCTGGGATCTGGGATTCTTATGTCTGTAGAATATTCTGTGTTGGCCGGGACATCTCAACAGCATGACTGTATTTAATTTGAAACGGTATTTTGACATATATTTTGCCTTTAAAAATATTGCACCTCCTGCGATTAGAAAATAACAGAAGAGCATATTGCAATTTTAACCAAATCAATCAAATCAGTCAATTAATTCTTCAGCTCTACACATTCCTGATGATTATTTAGCAAAGAAAATCTAATTGGGTTGATATTTTGTGAAAGCACCAATAGTCATCTCTACAATATTGTTGCAATATCGAGGTATTCTGTCAAAAATATTGTGATATTTATTCATTTTATCACCTTAGCCACTTCTGTGGCTTGGAGTACACAACATGTCATCAGACACAACCTACATGATCAACCGACATGAAACTTCACTATCATGATAGATTTTTCAGATGTATCACCCAGGCCTGCTACTAATGTTTGCTTGGCATCTTGATGTGTTGTGTGTGTATGTTTGCAGGTGATATGAGTGAGAGCAAGGCTCATCAGGTGGAGATCAGAGAGGTGGACGGGCAGACGCTGAGGAAACTGATCGACTACATCTACACAGCTGAGATAGAGGTCACAGAGGAAAATGTCCAGGTGAGAGTGTGTTTATGAAGTGGGAGAGCAAGTAGGAAGGGAGTGAAAAACTGTTTTCCTGTTTTTACTTGATGGTTTTTCTTTGTTACTCTGTTATGGTGCCTTTTTTTGCTTCAAGTTTTGCTTTAAAAACATTGATGTTATATATTAAAAGCTATAATGGACTTAGTGGGATGTTAACTTATTCTCATTGTTTATCCTACGAGGTTTTTAGTGTGTTGTTTATATGCAGTCGTCTCAGCTCCTCTCCTCTTGTGTTGGACGGTTAGTTTTGTAGCTGCCTTGGGACCAGCGTTTCAAAACACTATCCCGTTTCATTTTTGTCACATTTTGTTCTTGCACTGTTCTAGTTTGATTAATTAAATGATAGCGCTGCTGCTTCCAGCAAAAACAGCTGGGCTCACCGCTTTAGTCACATAAAACTTCCTTCATGTGGAGAAGGAAACTTGTCTTGTAGCTGCTGTCTTGACCTTTTTCTGTGCACTGCGTCCTTTGTTTTGAACAAAGTCAGAGCAACAATAAAACAAGCAAACTGCCAACAGTTTTCATTTTCAAGAAGAGGTTTAAATAAGTTTCCATAAGCTGTGCAGTTGATACAGTGGTAATTTTAACCACCTTTTACTACACCATTCATTCAAAGCAGATTCATTTTGTGCTTTTGGTCTCATGTCTCATGATTATCAATTGAATGTGGCGCAGTCGCAACCATTTCAAGGTAGTGATTGAAGGTGAAGTTGGTCAATTATGGATTGATAACAATACATTTTTTCATTCATTAAAAAGTAAGTTAATGGTATTTAAAGATTTGTTATTAACATCCCTATTTAACACAAAAGAATGAAATGAAAAAAAAATCGAGTTTGTAAAAGCACCTATTCTTAACTTTTTCAGTATTCTTATAGCACCTTTTAAAGTAAATTTAAATGCAATAAATGTATTATGTTTCTGTCGATAAAGCAGGAGAAAATCACTTTTTAATGATTTTAAACACATGAGTGTTTTTGCCTGCCATGACTTATAACTTATTCACCTATGGCCTAACTCCTTCAACTCTCTGGTTTAAATTTCAGACTGTCCAAAATAAACCTGCCTGAGGAGCAAAGGTTGGTTACAGTAAATGGTTGGGAGCTGTACTTTGCTGTGAAAGCACTGGATTTAGGCCTTGTTTAGCTCAGTGGCATTAACTCTTGGTAGCTGCATGGCTCTGGCGTGGGGTTGAATAAATACAGCAGGATCAAGCTGCAAGCAGGAGACTTCCTCTGATTATTAGCACAGGAAGTGTGCATGGAGAGAGGCAGGAAATCCTCCCACTGTTAGCAGTGTGCCCGCCTGATTGGCTCACTCTTGAATGTGTAACATGTGCGTGTTTTGACTATTGACTCATGTTGCTTTTACTCTTAATTTCTTCGAACTGTGTGTTTTCACTGTACGATACATGTGTTGTTTGTGCTGCCCTCAGTGAGTAGGGTTAGGGATGCACCGATTTATCAGTTGAACATCGGTATCAGCCAATATTTGCCTTGTTGACAGCAATCAGCCCATCAGCAAATAAGATGACCTTCACTGATGGGAGTGGTCGATGTTGTGTTGCATTGCTTGAGATTGCCAGCTGCTGTCTTGGACGAGAAACCGCTGGCTGGACACAACTCTGTGTCCTGTTTTTGTAATGAAGATTTCTTTGTTTCCTTGATACAAAAGAAAATAAGTGACAAAACAAAATAAACAAAAACAAAAAAACAGGATCAGTGTAGTGACGGTAGTCAGTGCATCCCTAGTTTGGGTGTCACAGCTGCTGTCAGTAGACTAAGAGTGGGCTGATTCTCCCTTTTAGAAGACACAAGGCTCGGGACAGCTGTGCACAGAAAGCAGAGGAGACGTTAACAATACACACTCTGAGGATGAGTGACTGTGTCGCCAGAGAGGTGTAGAGGCAGACAGAGACTGTGTCACTGACCTAGTTATGTTTATGTGTGGGGATACAGGGTATCTTTGTTTGCTAGCATTATGCTTTCAACAGTACAGTGGCTGTGTGCCTGCTTTGCTAACTGACAAGAAAAGCGGCTCTCTCATTCATTTCAATGAGGTCTGTTCACTGGTGCCGACGTAGTGCACTCCAGCTAAAAGAACACATTGTCCAGCAGCAAAAAAGCTGTACCTGAATATCAACTTTTGCCACATCACAACACAAGCTCAGTTAAAAAAAAACCCAAAAAACTACATTTTGTGTGCCTAGGACTTGTTTTTGTTTTTTCAGTGGTATCGAAAGAGGTATGAAGTATCATGGTATCATGACAACTCAAGTTGCTTTGTAACATGAACATTGGACTGTATTCCTGTCGACTGTTGTCACACTTGATCTTTTTAAATAAAAATTTGAAAATGTAAATCAATCATAGAGTCCCCATCACATCATTCATTTAGATGTAACTGTAAGAAAGGACTTATTTAGAACCAACATTGTCAACACTGATGTTTTTTTATACACTTTTCTCATGACCATATTCATACAATATCTGTATCATTAATACATTATTAACCACTCGTTTAACTATTTTTGTGTTTTTTACCGCAACATAGTGTTATTTTTTTATTATTCTAGGGTGCCTAAAAACATCTGGAAAAGGGACTGCAGATGAAAACTAGCATTTAGCAAATTCGTTGAACATCGGCAAAGCTGCTGGTGCAAAAAGAAAAAAGTATAAATCTAAAAATCGAGTGGAATCGTGGCCTTAAAATCAAAGGTCAAATCGAATTGCAGATTTGGAGAATTCATAATATTTGGTGAAATCATAGTGAAGTGTTTGTTCTACCAAAAAAAATCTGTTTTTGTTCTTTTGAGAGTCATTGTAACTGATAATAATAATTCTGTAATATTGTATACCATGAGACTGTCATTGTACCGTGAAAATCTCACACTGTTGCATTGCGAGATCTGTTACTCAAGTCGGCCTATGTTTTATTGTCTCACCAGCACCTGAAATAACATGTCTCCATCAACACAGCCCATGTTTTAATGCAGAACTGGATTTTGGCTGTATAGCCAAGCAACAGTGGTTAGATTTCTCAGTGCTTTTGACAGACTATGTTGAGATATGAAGAAGTAATGTGACATATTTCAGGATGATGATTTATCTCACTGACCAGAATCATGCAGTATTTAATCCCATATCACAGTGTCAAATCAATATTTTTTGTCTTGCTCTTGCTGGTAAATGAAATTGCATTTGATGTGTTCTGAAGGGCTGTTGTGCTGCAGCTCACACATACATATCACATATCCATGTCTGTCCCTTTTATGGTGTAAAGACCAGATGGAGGAGCCTGCACCGAGATGCAGTGGTGAAACAGGAGAAGTATGGCCAAGGATCAGACTTAAACAAACACAATTAGCTATATTACACTGGTAATGCAGATGATAGTGTTTTTATGTTGAATGAACAAAGCTGCATGTAAATTGCACTAGAATTGCCTGGTCAGCGAATACATGCTGCAGAGATCAAAGAGGGCTCCGTTTTTCTTGCAAATGCACTATTTTTCTTGGCCAGACAAACATTGATTTCATTTAAAATATTCTGCTGGCCTTACAGAGAAATTGACTGTGTGGATACCAAGGTGATGAACAGAGTTTAAAAGGATAGTTTGGGTTTTCTGAAGTGGGGTTGTATGAGGTATTTATATCCATAGTCAGTGTATTACCTACAGTTAGGTGGCGGTCGGCGTGCTCCCAGCTTGGAGAAGCAGCAGGAGCACTGGTGGAAGAAGCTGAGCACTGTACTGCAGTGGACAGGGTCAGCAGTGAAGCATTTTTTTTTGCCACTTTAAAAAGGGCAACCAAAAACATCAATATGAGTTTAAGTGTACATTATATGTAGAATATTTTCACCTCCTTACCTTGCCGTCAGACAGCCTTTTACCACAGGAAACCACTGTTACAGTATGAACTAAATATTGCTATCTGCAAAGCCACCAGACTCCTTTGATGAAACAAGGTAATTTTACGTCACAGAACATGGGAGCTGCTGGTCTACTGCTGCCTTGATTGGTAAGTTTGTTTGTGTTATTGTGTGACTCTGGTGTGTTAAAGGGTTAGTTTGGATTCACCAAAATCACACAAGAACAAACAAACTAACAGATTGAGGCGTTAGACCATTATCTCACCTGTTCAGCAAGGTAAAATTACTGTTGTGTCCATGGAGTCTGGTTGCTTTGGAGGGGACAGTATTTGGCTTTTATCGCAGTATTTTCGTGTTGGAAAAGGTTGTCTGACAGTGACGAGGTAAAGTTGTGAGTGTCCTGTCATATCTTCAGCTGTCCTACACAATTAAATGCATGAGATCTCAGAAATATATGTTTAATTTTTTTTCTAAATAAACAAATTGACTGACCAGCACCACCGCTGAAGTGAAGAGTTGTTTGCACTGAGAGTAGATGCTTGTGGGTTGTAAATACTTGTTGTTTTAAACCATGTTTGGCATGTTTGAATTTGTAAGATGACCCAGAATATGGATACCCCCGTCACTTCCTTCCAATTATATTCTTGCACCCATAAAATCCAGTTTTATTTAATTTTAAATTGACCTAATGTGTGTCGTCATTGCAGGTTCTGCTGCCAGCAGCCAGTCTCCTCCAGCTGATGGATGTTCGTCAGGTTTGTTGTGAGTTCCTTCAGTCTCAGCTTCACCCCACCAACTGTCTGGGCATCAGAGCCTTCGCTGACCTGCACACATGCACGCAGCTTCTCAACCAGGCCCACGCATACGCCGGTAAGCTTCTCAATGTTCACACCCTAAATCGTGAGTCATCTTTGCCCATGTGTGGTAGGTAATGGTACTTTTATATAACAGTTAGTTTCACCAGTCTTTGGAAAAATGCTATATATCCAAATGTCACGGCTTAATGATATAAAAGACTTTAAAAAAGACATCAGAGACATCTTTCCAGTAAAAATATGTTGACATTTGAGCTCTTACCGTTGTTGGTCATTGTGTTTGTATGTCACAGAGCTTATTAGCTAAAAAATGTAGTCTGTGTTGTGTGTAACTCTGCACTTTTGTGTCTCTCAGAGCAGCATTTCACTGAGGTGGTGCAGGGAGAGGAGTTCCTGGGCCTTTCTCTGCAGCAGGTCTGCAGCCTCATCTCCAGTGACAAACTCACTGTTTCCACAGAGGAGAAGGTTAGACAGCACAACATGTACACACACTTCAGCATCTCTGTATCAAAAACACTTTCTCTGTTTCCTTGTGTGTGAAAAGAAAATTATGTCCATCTGGGATTTAAGGGGAATAAGAAATAATAGCTACGGGAAAAAGTAAAAGATTAGGACATTGTAGGTATAGTGCAGGGCACTGCAACCTTTACACTGAAAAGAGCCATTTTGAGTCTTTTGAGTTGAATCTTTGAGTTTTAGAAATGTATTTTTAAAAAAGGATTTGAAAATTCACAGTGAGCTATGAATCTGATTTGTCATTGTTTGGTGCTGAAAATGAAATTTCAGTTCAATTTAAGTTTATCTAAAGAAGAAAAGTAAATTATCTAAACAAAGATTAGTAGTTGGTAAAACTTGTTTAGTTTGAGTTGGGCTCAAAACTCAAAAATCTATTGGCTTGAAATTTTTGAAGTTTTCTCAAGTTTTTCATCTTTACAGTGGACCTACAACAAGGATAAATTAAGATTAAAAATGTTAAAAACAAGCATTATTCATTTCCGTATAGTTTTTTTTTCCAAAACCACAGGGAGCCACTGCAGAGGTACCAAAGGGCCACAGGTGGCTCTGGAGCTGCAGGTTGCTGTTCGCTGGTATAGTGGGAGCTTAGAAATATTTATAGCTGTATTAAAGGAATAGTTTGGATTATTTGGAGTGGGATATATGAGGTACATATCAGTAGTTACTGTATTAATTACAGTAGAAGGCAAGTGAAATGCCCCCAGTTTCAAATCAAATCAAATTTTATTTATATAGCGCCAATTCACAACAAAGTTGTCTCAAGACACTTTACATATAGAGTAGGTCTAGACCT
>JAJHUR010093453.1:0-32225 GCA_027495735.1 Lutjanus campechanus | reverse complement strand
TTCGGCTAAAAACATGGCGTAAATGGCGTCTTTTGTGGTTAAATTTTAATGTCATGGCTCACGGACACTTGGATTACACCACACGATCAGGATGGAGACATTTTGCGTTTGTTGTGTGTTCTTTTTTTTAACATTTTATCCGTGGTCACCATTCACCGCCATTAGCTGCAACCCTGTTTTCTGCTGAGACTGAGGAATATTGCTTTAAAACACTGAACATTAAATTATCCCTCATACCAATGTATGTTATAGATGAATCCTGTGGTATTATTAATGATATAATCATTCACACTGATTGAGCAGTTTCAGGTCAGGAACAGTAAAACATGCTGGGTCTCTTCCTGCCTTGCTGGTACTCACCAGGGGAGCAGATGCCGTCAGCGTCCAGGATGCTGTGCCTCCAGATGGGTTTTCGTGTGGCAGCATCCAGCATGGGCCCCATCACCTTATCAAAGGTCTGGTTGGTGTAACGCCGCAGCGTGCATTTGGCGTTTTTGTAGACAAGGCACCGGCCAAATCCTGTGAGGAAACAAAGAGACTAGGCTTTTTAACCATCAGCTCCGTCAACAGATTGTTGACATGTGAATAGGTTGTAATAGAAGTCTTTAAGTAAAATCCTATTTGAAATCTTGCTTAAATCCCATGAGACTGGCAACACTGTCACTGTCACCTCTCACCTCTGTCGAGTGAAGCTTTGTTGAGGACCAGAGCATCCTCAATGTCATAGCCACTGTAGCTCATCACAGCCACAGTGGCGTTCTGACCAGCAGGCAGCTTCTCAAAGTCGATCAACTCGATGGTTTTTGTTTTGACCATCGGCCTCTGAGGATATGCCAGCAGGTACATCAGAGTGTCGATACGATTCCTCTGGTTGTAGCCAATCGTACCTGGAGAGGAGACATGGAGAGTACATGAAGAGTACATGAATGGCTTGCAGAAAGTTTACATGTGTAACTCACTCTTCGGTATGGAATTATCTTGTTAATGTTTACTGTGTATGTGTATTAAAGGGTTGTATGAGGTACTTGTCCATATTCAGTGTATTACTACAGTGGTCTGCACATCCCCTGTTTAAAGAAGCATAGAGAAGTACCAGCATGGAAGCTAAACAATGAACTGCTGTGGATGGAGTTGGCAACAAAAGGTAGCCTCTTAAAAATATCTACCTAAAAAAATGTATTAGTTTAAGTGTACTCTATTTTCACTGCTTTACTTTGCTGTCAGATAGCCTTTTCTGACAGGAAACTGCTGTTGTAGAAGCCAAATAACCTCCCCAAACCAACCAAACTCCAAAGTCGAAGTCAGTAATTGTACCTTGTATAACACAGGAGTTGCTGATCTGCCGCTGCGTCAATCTGTTAGTTAGTTTGTGGTATTGTGTGACTTTGGTGACTCTGAACTATATTTTTAAAACACCAAAGTCACACAATAACAGAAACAAACTAAACAATCAATGCAGCGGCAGACCAGCAACTCCTATGTTCTGTAAGGTAAAATGATCAGTTTTGCCTATGGAATTTGGTTGATTGGGAGAGTGAGATAATTGGCTTCTACAACGGTGGTTTCCCATCGGAAAAGGCTGTCTGACGGCAAAATAAAGCGGCGAAAATATTCTAAATATAGCATACACTTAAACTTACACTTGAACTTTTTTTTTTAGGTAGACCTTTTTAAGTGGCTAAAGTACCTCTGGTGGCTGATCCTGTCCCCAGCAGTTCAGTGCTTAGCTCTCATGCTGGTGCTCCTCTCTGCTTCTTCAAACTGGGGGAACAGCCATCTACTGTAGTTAATATACTGAATATCGCTAATTGCCTCATATAACCCTACACCAAATAATGCAAACTATCCCTTTAAGTTCCAGTGTATGTACAGATTATAGGTGTTTAACGTGTTGGGGCCGGCCTGGCTAGCACAATCTCCGAGGAGCGGATCGGAGATATGGGGAGAATTATGGCATAAAGCCTGGCCTCCCTGGAAGCCTTGACATTTGTCAGATGCTATTACTTCACAATCAGGCTACAAGCACAGAGTCTGTGATAATAGGCCCGAGCCACACAACCAGATTTGCACATGTATAGGGCCGTCCACACAAAACAGACAAGGCAGAGGATATTGGGCCAAATATAGTTCCAGTCTGTGTTTTTGTAATAATGGGGGGAGGGGAGGAAGGGACTGACGGAGGTAAAGCGGTGGGGTGGGGGTGACCGCGGCTCTTACGAATGTTAGCAGGGCCGTTTGGGGAAGTTTTGGTTACCAAGGAGCTGCGGGTGCGCACTCTGTGGTCTTTCGCAGCTGAGCACACTGACCCTCTGAGCACAGCCAGAGCAGACACAATGAATTGCTAATGACACTCTGGGTGACTGGCAGGGAAAGGGCCTCCGCACACACACAGCACAATAGAGAACCTACGCAAGCGCCCCATGTTTGATGTCCATGCGCATACACACACTGACACACACATAAGAAAAACACTCAATCACACATACAAATGTATTCTGACAAGAAGTAGAGCAGGAGCAGAGTTTTGGGGGAGACGAACCAGCAGGCTGCTTGTATCTATAGTGTTTGTTATTCTAATGTCCTTTTGTATGATTTTAACTTGTGCAAATACAACTCTAAACTCTGAACCAGCAGATTTAGGGGGCTTAAGAATAGTGTGGATGCAGATTAAATTACTGTCAGTATCTGTATTTGTGTGTATGCCTGCACACTGCAGCTGTGTGGAGGATGTTTGAAGAAGGATTTGAGATCTTCACAGTTTAATGATTTGCCAGCTGACTGAAGCTACCTGCTCAGCTGAGTCTTACCCATCGCCTGCTTGCCCATAGCGCACTGGTATGTGTTCCTGGGTGACTGGTTGTGGTGGGGGTAGGGAATGAGGCCCGCACACACCCCGAGAAGTGTGAAAGGCTCGATCTCCAAGTGTGTCGTGTCTCTACAAAAATAAGAAACAAATGAAAGAGCGTTGTGGATGACATAGATCATCAGAATGTTTTTTTAATGACCTAAATATGTCAAGAGACCCATGTGTCACTCACTTGTTAATCATGTGTTCATAAAGGGCGATCTGACAGTCATTCTCCTCATTGACATCCAGGTACTCCACCAGGCCTTCGTGCAGAAAGTCTTCAAAGTTTCTGGAGACAAGAAAAGTGCATTTCAGAAATATTAAAAATCAAGATGAAAGGTTAGACAAAAAAAAAAAAAAAATCTTGATAATCAGCTGTTTAATATGAAAAAGATTATCTGCAAACAAATACGCTTTAAAAAACTGCTTCAAAAAGCAGTTCTCCTGACTCCCAGCCTCACCTGTACCCCTGTGACAGAGCTTCAATGTGTTTATTTTTCACCATCGGCTGTCCCCTCTTCACAATGATGTACGGCCTGGTGAAGAAAAACAACATAGGCCAAAATAGAACAAACTACTAATGAGTCACTTTTTACACGTTCTTTGTTATCAAACAAGAAAAATGTGTCCTGTAGCATTTAATTTTGTGTAGAAGTCCTGCAGCCCACCTGCACAGACGACCTCCATCAGAAGAGATGTAGACGCAGCGGTCGGTCAAGTTGGTGGAGATGGACACAAACTCATTGATGAAACCTGCCCTGCGCATCAGTCTGAAGGTGTTGACCAGCTTATGGTGATCTCGAATGACACCGAGAATATTACCTATTGACACGATACAGATGGACAGAGATAAAGATAAAGGCAGTGCACATAATTGACATTTAAATAACTACAGAAACACTCAAGTGCTGTTATCCACCATCAACTCTCAATGCTTAATGGTTTTACAAGAAGAAATATTTTGTCCTGCAACCTGTGAGTGAATCAGTGAGTCCTGGACAGGAGGAACTGTCTTTAAAAGGATTCAGCTTCGATTAAAGGGACACTTTGGGAAATTTGCTTTCATATCAGGAACTAGAACTAGGCCTAGAACTAGAACTAGGCCTCGCTTTCTCTATGGTTGGGTTTCAGTACTTGATTCCTTAAGGTATCAACTGAATTAACCCAGCACATATTAGTATTGCAACTTCTCCTTTTTGTACCTGGATACGTGTGATTACGCTGAAAAGAAAAGGTATCACATGAAGTACTCTATTGGTATCTGGGTCACTTTAAGGGTACTGGTGTCATAATTTTTTCAATGATACCCATAACTTTTACTAAGCATGTGTGGGTGTCACTGGTCCGGATTTTCCTGGGAAAATTATGTCTCCATTATAAACTACATTAATGAACAAATTCATGCTTTTTTTGCTTTGTTTTTTCTGTTTACTTCTAACATTACTGAAGCCACATCTTTGAGAGTGAACACGTTGTTCATTTTGTGCAATTTTGTATTAATTTTGTGTAAGAATTGTCAGATGCATCTGTTTTCTGCATTTGTTTCCCACTCAGCTTGTGCGTAAAGTATGGTTGTAACTAATGACTATCTTCATAATCAATTAATCTGTCAATTACTTTAACACAATTTACTAGAGCCCAGTGTGACGTCTTCAAATTATGACCAACAGTCTGTGTTTACTATCGTATCATAAGGCAAAGAAAAGCAGCATATTTTGACATTTCAGAAGCAGGAACATGGAAGTGTTTTGCATTTTTTCTTGGAAAAAGGACACACGATTTATTGACAATAAAAATAGCAGCTGATTTAGTTTCTGTTGATCAACTAATTGTCTCTGCTGCAGTCTAAAGAAAAATCCAGAACTGATCAAAACCTTAAAGCACGTAATTTAAGTTACTATGAGAGGAACAAACACTGAGCAGATGCTACTTTTGGGTTAAATTGTGACTCAAAAACTCACATCCACAGACTTTAAAAGGAAAGAATAAGAGGAACAGCATGCGTATACAGTAGTGTACTCTGAACATCCACGACTGGTGAAAGCGGAGCTCAAACTGCCTGCAGGGGTTTGTTCATATCAAGTCTGACAGACAAATGACTGGAGAACAGAGGAGACACTGTGCTCTGCCTCTGTGTGAGGGCACATTTGCAGCGAACACACTCTGAAGGGCTTTGACACCTGCTGCTACCAACTAATTAAATGGTATGGCAGCTAATATAATTTGACAGTTATCAGTGGCGAGACAAACATATACAGTAATTAAGGGGCCAAGTTCTGACTCAAGAATAATACCTACTGCTGCCATGAAATTAATGACTTATCAGCCTCCCTGCAAAATACAAAATTGCCTTCTGTAAACTAAACAGAATATTCTCCCTTCATGTTCATAAGCAATGCATTCAAAACAGGGAGGATTAGACTTTCTTTTCAAGTGATCTAAAGCAACAGCAGCATCCAGTGTTAATTCTCTGTGTTTATTTATTTATTAGGCTCGACTGCTGCGGAGGAGTTTTACCGTTGAGGAAGACGAGGAAGACACTCGGGTAGGAGAGCTCCTCGCCACACAGCAGGTTGACGTCTTCTACGCCCAGGTTGAAGGCCAGTTTGATGATCGGACCGTCCTCCATGTCGGTGGTGATGTGGGTCATAAGAGCCAAGTTCTTCACCAGACCGCACGCCTACAAACCAAAACAATGATATAATAAACCATGTGGAAATACTGTAAATGGTTGTTTCTTTGTGTTTACACATGATATAAGCATGCGGCATCACAGGTCTTTATGAAAACCTCTTCACTCCCATGCCGGACAATATTTAATGGGCATGTAGTGACATTTAGATAAAAATAAACAGTGCACACAGCTCCAAACCTGATCAATGTATTAGATACATGTTCACAGTGATTAATCAAATAATCTACAAAATAACAATTTGTTTAATGAATCATGTTAGATACCATGAGCATCAATACGGTGTTGGCTGCACACTCACACTCGGGACAGAAATGATCATCACAGCATTGAGCCCCGTTTGCCTGCTGTTAGTAAAACCTCCTCAGTGGATGAGCAGGAGCAGGTCAGGTGTGGCTGCAGCTCACTCACCTCTCCCTCAGGAGTGTCAGATGGACACAGCATGCCCCACTGTGACGGCTGCAGGGAGCGCGGCCCGCTGACCTTCCTGGTCTTTTCAAACTGGGAGGAGATCCTGGTCATCATGCCAAGAGCCGAGATATAGGAGAGACGAGACAGGACCTGGGTGACACCCTGACGGTCCATCTTGAATCTCTTCAGAGACCAGTTGCCCTGTGGACAGAAAATTCAAGTTTTTTTCACCCTTCAGGAATAAAAAGTTAAAATGGACAGCAAGACTTAAGATTATTATATTAATTAGACTTAATATAAATTAATTAGATTAAAACAAATGTGCTGGTGCTTTCAATTTTTTTGATTGCAAGGTATGCACAATTAAATTGCAAGTCAATTTAAAAACCTCCACCTGTTAATATCGTACTGCTGTGATTAAACAGTGTCGTTGTGACTAAGAACTGCTGTAGATTCATAAATGACTCAGCCTGAAAAAAACGGAAAAAGCTGAGATATGTGGAGGTGCAGTTTTGCGCAAGTTCACACATAACAAGAGCTCACCCATAGCTCATAATTTAGAATTGTGAACTAAGTTCACAGCCCCAAAAATGAACTAGTTCACATTCTTTTTTTTTATAGTTCTTTTTAAATTTAAAACAGAACCTCCTACCAGGGACACTGGTGTATGTATAATGACATCTTACTAAATGTTACATATTCATATTTCTGAAATAAAATACAAAATTATGTCCACACACCAGAGACTGCTCCTTATAGTAATTTTAACAGTATCATCACAAGTGATCTTTCTGGCCCAGCCCTTCATCAGACCAATCTGATGAAGGGCTGGGGCCCCAAAGTACATCTTTAGTTTAGACTTTTGAATCACACTATACATTAACAGACTACCAGAAGTTTTAACTGGTTATAAAACTGCCTCAATTTAATATTGATGCCTCCATGTCACCTATATTAAAAAAAACAAGACCATCAGTGCAAAGTCTACCTATTTCTACATCATTATTCTTAATACCTGCAACTAGGTCGGATTCCCCTTGAAATCAGATGACACACAGACTGGAAAAGCCTGTTTTACATTTTCCCAGGCAAAGTTACAGTGAGTCATAATTTAGCCAGTTAAAACAAAACAGAAGGAGATTTTTCTTACACTGGTGGAAACACTACTGCTTTTGTCTCGAGGAACGTCCTCAGGTTTGCTGTCAGGTCTGTGAAAGTAACTAATGATAATAAAGCTGGCAGGGACCTCGGCAGGCCAGATATTTGTTGAAGCAGGTTCCTCCAGGGGAGACGTGTCTCCTTCCTACTGAATCATTTCTTTATATATATGGTCTGTGCACACTCACCGTGGAGATGGCATTGACCATGCCATTGGTGATCTGATCCTGCCGCATGTGCTTCACCACGTCAAACTGAGCTGCTCTCTGCTTGGGGATGATCTGGTCAGCAATTTTCTTAAGTTCAGAGTTGAATTTTTTGAATAGATCTTCAAACAGCAAAGACAGGAGCTAGAAAAAACAGAGAGAGAGTCTTCAACAATTTATGCTACATTCACACTACATGATTTTAGCACAATTTTCCACTCTGACAGTTTTTGGAGGTCACTAACAAAAGCCTCCAGATCAGAGGCAAACTGGTGCATGTGGTAACAATCATTAATGTGTGGACTGTTTAAAGACACAATGTGAGAGCATGGCGAGGCTTCACAGAAGCCTGAATCAGATCAAGCAAACTAACATGTTAGAATATTTAGATAACTCACTTGTGTTTACTCGTTGTAACAAACAATTCTTGCAATTCGAGCACAGCATTATTTAGTTATGTTTTCAAATAGGCCAGACGTTATCATTACTATTTTACTACATTTTCAGCTCTACAAAAACTTCAGCCACCTGCACCTGTTGCTGCAGGAGACTCTGAGGGTGTCTTATTTATTTATTTGTCATGACCTTTCAAGGCCCACACTTTGTGATTCACTGCTATACAAACTGTGTTTTATTGTTTTCATATCTAACGAGTTACTTTTCTCAGTAAGTAACACTGTAATGTAACAAGCTACTTTCCTGCACTGTTTATAGAGAAGTAATGGTTATAAAGCAGCTACAACAGTTACACGCTGCAACGTGAGTGCAAACCACAAAGGCTTCACGATTCCTGATCACAAGACAGAAAGCTGTGTAGCGTGAACAGAAGAGCAATGTGACAACTTTAAAAGTCATGTAGTGAGACCGAGGCATTTGATGCTGTGTGAGAACATTTCAGAGATAGAGTCGTCATTGTGTCTTCACACAGTCTGACTCTCAGATGTCCTGGCACCCGACACCTGTTCCCTTCTCTAATCAGTGCTGAGGTGCGTTTACAGTCAGATTTAATAACCAGGTGTGCCGGCTCACTGATAAGCCTGACCTGGCCTCCGTCCCAGGTCCCTGTCCTCCTCCGCCAGGCCTACAGGAGGCAACCTCTCTCACAACCCCCGCCCACCCTGTGCATTAGCATACATCAAAACAAACAGGCAGCGCTGCTTAAAATTAATAAAGAAATTAAGCTTCCGTTGCGCAGCCAGGCCAATTAGTTGAATGTCAGGGAACCATAATTGGAGAGTGAGGAGATTGCTGGCGTTGTTAGTGTGTAAGCCCCCTATTGAAAGAGGGCTCTGTGCCCCCCCTCCTCCCATCTCCTGCTCCTTATACAGAGCAGGTTGGGGGGGAAATTAAAGGCCTTAAGACAGCAGTAATTACATTATCAGAGCCGGGCCTGCGGATTAGCTCAATCGCTCCCGTCAAGGCAGCAATTCTATTGTCACGGTGCTGAAAAATCCCCATGCTTCCACAGCCTCTGGATTTTGGTGCCACCGCATATCTCTCTCCTGACAAAGCCAGGCTGAAATACACGGGGAGGGGAAGGTGGGGGGGGGGATGAAAACAAAACAGGGAAAAACAAAGCTGAGGGAAAATAATGAGAGTCTTATTAAAAGAAGGAGGCAGGAACAAAGATGCAGGTGAGAGATCAGGGCTGGAGCAGCCGCTGTCCTCTGGTCCAGTGCTGTGATCCTTTTGCACCAAAGCATGTGAGCGTTACTGGTGCTTTTCTATACATGTATTATTACTAAGAATAAAGCTTGTTTTGTGTGTATGAGTAAAGAAAAGGTAGTAAACACCTTTCAGTTGACAGAAATGAATAAACACGCTGTTCAACAGGGTGCCTTTTAATGTCGCACCTGAACTCCGGCTCATTAAATTTCTTGTCGCTCAGTTGACAAATAATGAACTTAATGGACCTTCACGTTTTTGTTACATTATGACTGAATGGTTGATTAAATGTGGTATAAATGAGACCACAGGTACGGGTGCATAGAGGCTTACCTGTCCAGCCAACTCAAGACGTTTGTTGCCATAGTAATCTCTGTCGTCCACCTTGTTGTCCCCTTGAGCCAAGATCACCCTACGCACCATCACAGCCAGGTAAATGCACTTAGCCCGAAAGTTAAACTCTTTGACCTACAGACGAAATTCAAAATGACTGTTACTTTCTGGAATATACCAAGTATGATCGATGATTCTTGTCTGGCAGTTAACATACTGGAACATGTGTGAGGATGAGAGATGCCAAGAGCTCTCTGGCCTCCTCCATCTTGGTCTTCTTGGGGCCTCCCCACATGCGCTGCCTCCGCACTTTATTCCCGAGGTACCTCAGAGCCTGAAGCACAGATATGGCAGATACAGCAGAGGTCAGAGAGAGCAGTCAATAAGAGAGTGGAGTGTTTTACATAATTTTATTCTCTCTAGCTCGATACAGTTCATTACCTCTGTGGGATGGGTACTGTTAGGATTTTATTGATACTGATAGTCTTGTTTATACCGTTCGCCATAATAGGGTGCAAAACATGACTTGAAATTATGTGAAAAGATTTGACAGTTATTTTATTATTATTTTTTTCAGAAGTAACAAGTTAAATTGTTTCTAGAGTTATTTTGATTAAATTTAATAAAGTGAGCCCCCACATGCTCCATCCGTTGTTTGTGTGATATTACTTGAATACCAACAGCAGCATCATTTGTCCAGGAGCAATTGATATTATTTTTTACCCAAGAGTGCTGGTTCTCATTACCCATTCTTACCCTTGATCCAACTTTCAAATTATAGCTAGTATAGTAGTAAAAGCCAAGACATAAACACAGCAGTAAACAGATGCCGTAAACAGATTGTGATGTAATTGGCATTTTGCAGAGTTAAGGATATCTTACTCCAATACTAATAATTGGGCACAAAACCATAAAGCATAAAAATGTTTTAACCCCTTTTTACATTTAATATAATATGGCAAACAACATGATGCATCAGTGTTAAATAAACGACTTTTTAAAATATGGTCCTTATTTTTCTCTATTCATCCATATTTACTGGGTAACATGGTTTCAAGTTAGATTTACTTAAGGAGATACTCGTTCAAAGAAGTGTCTGTGTACATGTTATGTGTGTGTAGCATGAAGGGATTTAAACTTTTGTTTTGATGTGCAATCCTGTGTTGCATCATAATAATAATAATAATAATAATAATAATAATAATAATAATAATAATAATATAGTACCTTGATACATTTAGTGCAAACATTCTGCACTATTTTTAAGTTTTCTTGGACTTTTTGTGAAGTTTTTTAATCCTAGGCAGCAGGAAAGTGACAGATAATGTGGAGAAAGACAAGAGGGAGGAAATCCATCAAAAGTCTGCGGCCACAGCCAAACCAATGATGCTGCAATAACATGGTCACAGTCTTAGACCCATCAACCAGCCACCATGGCACACTGCAACACTTGAAATTTTACATTACTCAATGCTATGGACAAACTGGATTTAGGTTCAACATCCAGCTCTGGTCACTGGTTAAGTTAGCAATATGTTAATCAAATAAGCATTAAAATACATTTGGTGTATGTGTGTTTGAAGCTAATGTCATTGTAAAATGATTCACACATGTAGAATTTTCAGGAGAAGAGGGGCAGAAAATGCATATATCCGGTTGTGGGAGGTCAAGTGAATCACAAAGGGCATGACGCACACACAAACACACACATGAACACACACACCTGACTCAGTGTGCCTGTGGAGCCCACTACAGATCTACAGAAAGGTCAAAGGTTAATGAGGCTGAAGACTTTTAGCAAGACCACCCACCCTGTCTGCCATGATGCACAAAATACATAGAAAACATATAAACATAAATACTCTGAGGATAACTGTGTAGAAAAACAAGTTTATTGTCCAATTCAGAGAAATTAAAGACATATTTTTTGTTGAAATGCTGAGTCTCAAAATCTGATGTGTAAGTATATATCACCAGAAAAAAAGATGACAGTCAAATCTGGTTTAGGCAGATTACTTATCATAATCTGATAACAATGTTTCTTAAGCCTTATCTGCCTTTAATTATATAGATTTAGGCGTCATTGTGCACAATACAATGACCCAATGAATACCATGAAAAGACATCAGGGAGGCTGGCAGACAGAGGAACATGAGAGCTGCGGCGAGCGGTTGCTAGGAAGCAAATATGGCCTCATCAATGCATCAGTGGTTCCTCTAACAACATAATCTTTATGAAAAACAAATTGGCCGATTGCATTCATCTGTAGATGTCAAAGAAAACACGTGGGCCTCCTGAATAACCCATGAAAAGCATTACTTAACTGGCTGGTAAGACAAAACCTTAGTCATCTGATCACAGAGAGACAAAGAGAATACCTTCTGTCAACAGGCAACAACAGCATCCTGCTCCTCCTCAGACAGACCTAATGGGCTTATTAAGGCTGACTGATAATTCAGTCTCAGTGTTTATTAACTTTTAATAAACAGGAAGCTGAATCACACTGTAATGATATGTTTTCATGTTATCATTCTTCAAATGTCTGTTGTTTAAATTAATTATTCTGAACAAACTGTAATTTAAAATGCTCTCAACAGAGTTTTTGTTTCACAAAAAAACTCCAGTAGCTAGATGGTTTGGTCTCAAGTAATGCAAAAAAGGGGAACGGTTATTGTTTTCAACATCTGTTTGAATACTTAAATTGTCAAGTAATAATAAAGGTTTTTGGAAATTATCCTTAATATTTTAACATTCTGCCCCCTCTTATGTCTGTGCGCATGACAAATATGAAGATGGTTAGCTTAGCACAAAGACTGGAAACAAGGGGAAACAGCTAGCCTGGCTCTGTCCAAAGGCAACAAAACCTGCCTACCAGAATCTCTAAAGCTCACTAATTAATACGCTACATCTTGTTTGTTTAATCTGTACAAAAACTAAAGAGTAAAAACAACAACTTGTGGTTTTACAGGAGGCTACATGACCTCCCGAGTCTTGTCGTCACAGTGAGGTTGCCAGGGAACCAGCAAAGACTCCAATTAGTGAGTTTTAGAGGTGCTGACAGCCAATTTTCTTTGCCTAGGATGACGAGGGAATGACCTGCCTTACTCTGCCTCCGATTGGTCAGATTAAGCCATGAGGAGTGATGATTGTTGGGGTTAGGGTAAGAATATCAGGATAAGCCAATGAGAACAAGAGTAGGGCAGGTCATTCCTAGGCCATGCTAGGAAAAGAAATATCGGTATGCAGATGTTCTTACCACTGTGCAGTGCCAGGCTAGCTGTTTCCTGGTTTGCACTCTTTGTGCTAAGTTCAGTGGAGGCTGAATGATATTCAACATTTTTTCGATTATTATAATATTTGTTTTTTTGTTGTTGTTGTTCATTTCAAATGAGATTGCAGATAAGATAAATAAATTTTGAAAATGCACTACTTTGGATCTGATGCAGCTGCTTATGTCTGTATTCACCATTTTATGGTCTGACTCAATGTCCCGTCCACAACACTATCTGGTTACATGTCACAAGTAACTGCATATCAGCAGCGACAGTGGCAGAAAGCGAGGCACAGAGGAACGCATTTGTGGACCGGAACAGCTCAGTTGAACGAGAGGACCGTGAAGGTAAGGCGGCAGATATTTTAGAAGGTACAAACATCACAATCTTCTAAGCTGAAGTTGCGTGAACACACTTTCCTTGATTACAAATAACTGGTTTCTTTATTGGCCCCGGGAAAAAATATATCTGTTGACCCGAAAGCTGAGCTAACTATACAGAGATGAGTGGTGTCAATCTTGTTGTCTGACTATCAGCAAGAAAGGAGAAGAGCATTTCCCAAAATGTTGTCCTACTCCTTAAACAAGCAGGTTTAAAGAACAGGCAAAAATCAATCCCAAAATATCCGGATATTCAGTATGTTGAAACATTTCTCTTAACGCAACAAAGTGCATCTATTAACTAGGCCAAACACTTCTTCAAACTCCACGCCCACATTTTGGACCACATACACTCTGTTAAAAGTCTCAAGTTCAGGCTTTCTCCCCTTCTATAGTTACATTTTTTGTCTGTTAATTTCTATACATATTTTTGTATAACTTATGATAACCAGTTTTATTTCCATCTTTTGATGCATGTTTAGAAAAGCATGAACAATCAAGGATTGTATGTCTTGTTACAATGACTGCATTAAGTATTTTGGGGGTGTTTTTTTTTTTTTTTTGCCTTTATTATGAAAGGACAGCCATAGAGAGTCAGGAAAGGAGGGAGAGAGGGTGAAGGGATGACATACAGCAGGTACAGGCTAGAATTGATCCCAGGTCCCTGCTGAGGAGTGACAGCCTCGGTACAGCCTCTGTGACTAGTGGACTGACTTTTATGGGTAAAGTCAGCAGCATTTTCCTTTAATTTTATAATAATAACTCTGGCACACATTGATGAATGAAGTACCTGAGTCTGTGTGAAGATCTGGGCCTTTTGACACTCCTCCAGGCTCGGTGCAAAACTGGCCATGACATGTTCCTCTGTCCCAATCATCTGCACAATCTCTTGGTCACTCTCTACGCCCATACCCTGCCAAGAGTGTGCAATGTTGAACATGTGGGTGAAACCAAAATAAAGAGTAATTTAAACATTTGACGTATGTATCCACATAAAGACAATATCGGTGAGGTAAGATGACATTTTGCAGACAGTAACAGGAACAAGAGGTGAGCCAGGAGGCACGAGGAGGAGAAGTGTGTATACAGGGAGTGTAGGAGGTGAACTGGGAGTCATAAGGCTGTCTGACATTTGCTTATGGAAATGTGAAGCTGTGGGAACTGATCCTTCTGTCCCACACTGGCTCTGAGGTTGTTTCTGCAGCCGCTGCCAAACACAGCGAGAGACGGCCGACGAAGAAGAAGAAGTCACCCAGGATATACAAGAGCACAGCAAACAGAGCGAGCATGTAAACGGTGTCCTGTGGATAATAACTTCAGCTCCAAACACTCGACGCTCACAAGTTGACATGTTTGGAGAGATTTGTCCTCAGAGGGGGAAGAAGTTAATGATGCCAGCTGGCTGACTGACATTTTATTGAGAGCAAAGGGCGACACGTGAAAATGAATCTGATGAAGAAGTAATGAAAATACTGACCTTCAACTACATACTAACCCGCAGCAAAATCTCTCTCTAAATACACGCATTATGTATGTTCAGAGGAATCATCTGGTACAGACAATTTGGGGGGCTTTAGTAAAACAGAGTGAAACATAAAGTTCAATTCAATCAGATAATGTTACCGTGGAAACAAACAGAAGTTTATAATTCAGCCTCTGGAGCAACAACATAAATAACAGCTTCATTCAAAATCATCTAGCGGTCTGGTAGCACCCCCTACTGGCCGCATAGTGTCACTTCTCTGTGTCCGTGCACACATCAGCACCATCAACAACTCTTTTACCTTGAATATGATGGCGATTGGGGCGTCCTCTGACAGTGTGTTGTGCCTCAGGTAGAATCTGCCTTGTTTGACAATCATATTAGTTCTGCTTTTCTTCTCATGAGTAGAGCTGGAATTGACAATGTATAGAAAATATATTAAAAAAACAAAGCAGATGAGGGGAAAAAAAGTTTGACAAAGAAAATTAATGGTTTCACAAAAATGGGAGGGCTAGAAATTTAAGATATTTATAAATCTATCTGTCTTGGAACTGCAGCAAAATGCAGTTTTTGGTATTAAAGGTGTTTTTTGATCTCTGGTAGTTATATAGTGTTCAGAGGTTGGTCATGTTGGCGGTGCTGACCGTAGACAAGACATCTGAACTAACCACCGCACCTGATTATTTGCTTTTTATGACTTTTGTGCAATTACTTTAGGTAGGGCATCTTTGCAACACATGGATTTAGGACATTGTGCAATACTCTTGGGGTGTATGCATTTTGGGTGTATGGATCTGGGGGTGACACTGTATGTTACGAGTGTGTGTCACCTGTGTTCTCTCAAATGTCCAATTTCTCCTAAGCAGGACAATAAAGGATAAGATAATGTAGTCCACCAAAATGGTCAATTTTGGTCAAATATAAGCTTGTAAGAATGACCAAGTTTTTCATCAATTTACTTCTTAAATAAACTAGTTTATGATGATGTTTTAAATGTTTACTTGTTTATGACAGATGAGCATTTTGATACAAAAAGTTGTACTACAAGACTATCGGGCTTGAAATCTTGAAACTGGATATTTAGTTAAATGTCCAAAATGTTAAGATCAGTCGCTGACCTACATGTTACTGATCTACTGTTTACTGACCAAACTGTGACATCAGTGCAAACACGCCTTGAGCCATGTTTATTAATGGCTCATTGGACATCGATTGACACTGATAATGTATGAGTTTTTTTTTCAAAGTAGCTATTAATCCACAACAAGGCTGTCTACAATCTGTGCTAGGAAAAATTTTATACAAATATATTTAAAACTCTTTTAAAACTGCTGTTGCACTGAAAATAATTAGGACAAATGTTGTTACATTACCTGGTAACCGAGGCTCCTACTGCACCCTTCCGGTCCTGCTCCACAATGATTCGATTCTTGGACAGCTGCTCTTGGATCAGAATGACTTTCTCCTGACCTTTTACAATGAAATAACCACCTGTGAAGAAATACAAGATGGTGCATATAAATCACTATCACGGGAATAAACTGATAATAATGACTTTAATTTCCTTTAAGGAAATAATTCTGATTATTATTCATTTTTAAACACACAGAAGCCTGTACACATGCAGTTAATGTGAGAGGATATCAGAGAAATGGATCTGCTGCAGTACAGTGCCCAAAGCTCTCAGGGATTAGATACCTTGCTCAAGGGCACCTAGGCAGCAGCCCAGAGGTGAACTTGCCCCACCTACCAGTGGACCTCCACATTGAAGGGGTCTATGCTGAACTGACTGGCCACCCTATGGTTCCCAAGCCAAGTCCCCATGGATTCAGCTACTGCCGGCCCACCAAATAATCATACTGTTTTACTGCTCTCATTCTGGGTCACCCTTTGTGTACCTGGATCCAGAGGACATTCATTGAGTTTTGAAAACTCCATGGGCGTCTTTCCTGTGAGAACACAGTTGGAGCTTCGCAACATGATCGGCATCCTGGGAAAAATAGAGTTAAATACATTAAAAACAAGAGCAAATGTGTAATTACATTATACTGCGCATGACTGTTGATTGTTTTTAGAGGAGAGCAGCATTTGTTGGACTCAAATTGACAAAACAGCTTTTGGGCTTTTGACCATGAAGGTTAGAGAAGAAACCACCTGATGTGACTCTGTGGGACACAAAAAGACAAACCATGATACCTTCCAATAGGTAGTGCATTGCGGATGATTCTCTGACTGCCACGAGTGTACTCTATGTCCACTGTAATGGGCGCTGAGTAGGTCATGTCTCTGAGACGACACTGTGGAAACAAACATGAACAATGAGCTGCATCTCAACATCAGAGTGAAATGTTCAGATATTTGGATATATTTCAGAATGATTGTCAAATAATCCTGTTAGAGCTACAGCTAATGATTTTTAAATTGATCTATTGATTTATGTTTTAGTTTAAATAATCAATTCATCTTTTAGTCCGTGAAATATCAAAAGATAGTGAAAAATAGGCATCATACTCTAAGTTTAGAACAGAGAATTGTTTTGTTGTCTAATCAACAGTCCAAACACAAAAATGTTTAGTTAACATTAATAACAGCAAACTTGAATGTCAACAAAGATTAATTTTCTTTCATGTTACAAAACAAAGAAAGCTCACCTCATGAGGAGATACCGGTCTGGTTACGTTGAAGCTTTCTTCAACATCAGGCATGCCAACATAGATATTGAGGTATCTGCATGAAACACATTTAAATATTTTTAACTCAAAACTGAATCTAGAAGCTGTTACATGTGAGTCTTTGGGTCATTTGTGTTAAGACTGCTGTTGATTAATGTGACTTACTTGAGGTACCACATGGGATCAGCATCACTTGTGATCTTTTCATTTGCTTTCATTATTTTCTTTATCTGGAAAAGAAGAAATTGATATTTACATGCAGACGCAGCTAAAACAGCTGTAACAGACAAACACACTCGCTGGGATGGTGTTTTACCTCCACATTGATGAAATAGTTGAATGAGTCGATGTGCTGCTTCACCAGCCCTTTCACCTGGAAGACAGATTGAACGACAGGTTGCAAAATTACAGCAAGACTATAAGTTACACATGAGGAAATAAAATTAGGGTCAGGCAATATATTGTTATTGTAATATGAGACTAGATATAGTCTTGGATTTTAGATATTGTTATTTCTTATTGCACACTTTTCATGACTGCATTACAGTTTTCTGATTAAAGACTGTTATAGCTATTCTACTATTTGTCTTTACCCACTTAATCATTAAATCCACATTACTGATGATTATTTATTTAAAAAAAAAAATCACTGTGTTCATATTTTGTGAAAGCACAAATAATGCTATGTATTACATTATATTTTTGTAAATCATCATAAATCCAGACCCAATGTCAGTACCCTCACTTGTCTGTTTACGTATCCATCACTTAAATATTACTGGGTGTATGATGCAATTGATGAGTAGGACTGTTTTAAGATAATATCAGATTTTAGTATGATTTTTGCATGAAGGTGATGAAGTCTCTTGATGTACAAAAGTATTTAATTCACTAAATTAAAGATTTTTTCTTCTGATTCGACTAAATCAAACAGTTTCTCAGTTGATTTTCCAGAGAATCTATATAAATTATTATCACAAGACACAATTATTCTGTGAAAGAGGATTTATAGACTTGATGTAGGGTTAAATTCAGTAAAAAAATATTTGGGTTTAGGGCTGCAACTAACTATAATTTTCATTGCTGATTAATCTGTCAGTAATTTTCTCAATTAAACAATTAGTTGTTTGGTCCATAAAATTGTCCAAAAAAAATAAATAAAAAGATTAAAGGTTGGTCAGTGTTTCTCAAAACCCAAGACCATGTCTTCAAATGTTTTGTTTACTGTCATAGAGGACTTAAGAAATTGGAATGAGAGATGTTGGTCATTTTTTTCCACTAAAAACATGACTTAAAACGATAAGTTGATTATCAAAAAGGTTGGTGAAACAAATAATCAATCAACTAATCGTTGCAGCTGTATTTCAGATGCACAGCAGGTGAATGAAGGTGTGTTCTGTTACCTTCAAGAAGGCTGGTAACAGTTTCCATTTTTCCTGTCAACAAGAGAAAAAGAAATAAAAAGCACGTCAGTTTTGTTTTTAAGACTGTGTTGTATTGAAGCAGTGAGACAACTTGCTGATTTAAGGCAACGAGTTTAACAGCCGCCTTCAACCTGACAAGTCCTCCCTCAAAATGAAAATAAATGTGACCGTTTTAAACACTCAAACTAGGACAAACGGACACACTGTCTGTAGTTCGGGTCCATGCACTCCTCCACACTGTAGTTGAAGCTTGTTGGGTTATTCTCTGTGCTGCTGTTAGCCACCATGCTATGCTAGCTCCTGTGTAACGTGGTGTGAGACTTTGAGAGTTTAAACTCACCTCCACAGTGTTGACAGGAGCCGCCAGCTCCTGAGGAGTCAGGTCACAAAACTCTCCTCCCAGCACCTCCATGTTTATCTCTACTATTCAGCAGTAAACACATTCAACTCTGTTCACGCTGTCACTGTTGATATACGGCGTCGGAAGTCGCTCCAACATGCGTCCCTGTCGTGTGCTTCACTCTAAAACGTCCGTGCGGGCGGAACGAAAGAAAGTGTTCCGCTTTTTCATCTGGTGCTGAAAAAATGTTTTCTATCGGTGTCTGTGAAAATACTGATCAGTATAAAGTCATTGTACAAACAGAGGTGGTAAAAACAAGTACATTTACAGGTGATTTGGAAGTTCTAGTATTTTACTTATGTTTTTCAAGCATTTGAGAACGTGTATTTACTGCATTTATTTTTCAGCTGCCATAATTACACACTGATGAAGGGCCAATCCATGCCAAAGTTATTGTAATTAACTAAGAATAACTAAAAACTAAAACTAGGTGTGAAAAAACATTTTAGCTGACAAATAAAAATAAACAGTTTATAAGAAAATTAAACAATATTTTCTACAACTAAAAACATTTAAATTAAATTAAGTAAGAAAATATTACTCAGCTCAAGTGGTATCCAGCCACATAGATAGACTTTGTTTGATTTGTTCAGGTGCTGAGATATCTGCTGCTGAAACTTCAGCAACCACCCCCATGAAGCAGATTGCAGCAGAAATGGACACTCACACCACACACACACGGTTCAGGCAGTGTACATGTGAATGTGGCTCCATGCTAAGGATCTACAGTAAGGATTACAGTGAAGATTCAGGATAAAAACATGGACATTTTTTTAGTTGGCATGTTGGGGCTTTAGGAGACTTGGATTGCACCAGACAAGTAGTATATAGGCATTTTATGTTTTTATTCATTTTTTCAATATTTGAAAACCATTAATTTCCATTGTTTAGGAGATTCTGCAACACTGAAACTCCAGCAGTGTTTTGTGGACTAAAAAAATAAACCTGACCTTCAATCAGCATGAGGATGAGATAATGAAGATAATGACTGAATCTTTATTTTTGCATGAACTAACCCTTTAAATGATATTTGACTCTCTTAACAACTAAAAGCAAAAATATAAACAGGCAGGCCTTGTATATGTCTTGTCACCTAATTAATTAATTTATCAGACTTTTGCACTGTTTTAAAGTAACTAACAGTTTTAAACAGTAACAGTTCTGAAGTAAAATATTTGGCTTGTGGCCAGCATTCACAGACCCGAGGGACCTGCAGCTTCTCTTCCAATCTGTGTATGGAGCAAATCACAGCAGAGCTCTGAACTATTCACAGACCAACGGCAATGGCAACATTAAAATACTGCACATATGTTAATAAATAATAAATAATAATAAATATCTCGTCGGATTCATTCCTCACAATTAATACTTTTTTGATACCTGATAACATAAAATTAAGTACTTCATCATTATTATTGATCCTCTTACTGAAGTAAAGGATTTGAGCATTTCTTCACCCACAACTTAATTAAATACATCACTGCAAAAAAGTGATTTAATGTTAAATGATCATTTTATTTTCCAAAGACAGAAACATATCAAATATTTATTTTTAAAAGTACCAAAAACCGCCATTAAAAAAGCTTTTCATGACAAGTTAAAAGTTTACAATCGTCCTGATAAAAATGACAGACATGTACACATAGATGTCTGCGCTATTCTGCGCTGTTTTAACCAAACCACAGTACATTTGTGCCTAAGATTCTTGGACGTGGGCATTATGAGGATGCATGACTATCACTCTGTATCACAGGATCCTCCACATCAGTGTGACTGCTGCTGCCTCAGGTGTCTGCTGTTGCTGCTGATCAGTTTGGGGTACGCTGTCCCGAGGGAGCGTCCATGTCTGATGACCACCAGCTCCATCTGACACTGGTCGATGTTGACCACCACTGTGGTGCTCCTCCCTGTGTTCATGAGGAAGATGATAGTGAAGACTGCCATCTCAAACTCAGGGCTAGTCCCGATGAAGGCGCTGGCAACGGGCTTCACCAAACCGTGCCAGCTGAACTGGAGGTTCAGAACGTGGTCGTCTTGATCAGGCTGTGGACAGAAACACATGTGACAGAGTTAGATACTTTTTAAAAGATATTTTCATTGAAGCAAAATAGTCATTTTTATGTATGCAATATGACAAAAAAAATGACAAAACAAACAGTACTCCCTCACATGCCCCACCCATGACCCTGATATGGTAGAAATTTCTCCCTCATTCAGAAGTGGAAGATAAAAAATAAATAAAATTCAATCATGTAGGGTATCAGGTCCTAATGTATGGTAATAAAGTACATATGACATGACATGAAATACCCAATGGATGCACAGGAGATATTTTTCTTCACTAATTCACTGGTCAAAAGAGAGTAATGATGGTAGTAAGGCCGGAAAAGAGCTCAATATTTTTTGCAGACATTGCTGCTTTTCTCCTTAGACTGTAGAGAATCATTTCAGGTGTGCTATAAGATGTTTATTTGTCAACAGTTTATGTTGTTAACAAAAGAAAAGCATATATAGCAAAGCATATATTTTATGTGATAAACTGTTATACTTACTAAGTCATGGTAACCGGCCTTGTATCCTTTGTAGTCCAGGTGTGCGTTTTTTTCTTGCAGGTAGAACTGGACCCAGTTGTGAAAACCGATGATCTCTGTTCCAGATTTCGTCTCTCCAACAAAGACATGCTCGAATCCGCAGGAGTCCAGGCTGAATAATCCACAGAAAATGAAACATTTAGAACATTTATATAATCGTTTACTCAGTTGCAGTAAATCCCTTGGTTGCTTTGTGTTGACACACTGATTTAATGCTGGTGTTTGGCAGGATGTTTTGGTGTCTCACCCTGCGTTTCTCTGTCTGTAGTAGAGGTTGAACCAGATCAACTGCAGCTGATTCTTAAAGAGTCTCAGGTTGGAGCTGGACTGCCCTTTGCTCACCAGGTACTTATGAGCCCGCTGTGGAGAAATCACGTTATGACACATCAATGAAAACCAGACTCTGGTGCAAGAAAGCTCAGCTCTACTGTGACTCAATACAAAAACAGACTGTACAGACAAAAACATAATTCCTATTCAGACGGATTTGTAAAATATAATTCTTTTTAACTTCTTATATGAAGACACCTTTCTAACTTGACACTTGACAAGTTTGTGTTTCCAGAATTTGAAAAAAAAAATTTTTTAATTACACCAGAAGCATTTTACTGAGACATGTCTTAAGAGTGTATTATTAACCTTTAATATTTGTTGAAAAACTTATTCCATGTTTGAGAAATACACATTTATTGACACTGAGGAAATACTCAAAACAATATTCTGATACAGTACGATTCACACTATATTCACATATATTCCTAAAGCTACTTTACTTTTTACTCTTCCTTACTTAAAATATGATTATTAGATTTAAAAATAATGAATAAGGCGCAGTTAGTGTAGCTCACTGATTCTCAACCTGGGGGTCACAACCTCCACTAGGGTCGCTAAAGCCTCATGGGGAAAAACTGGTATTTAAAAGTATACAGTAGGCCTATCTCTCAGCATTTCACTTATTTCTGTGAGGAAAACTAAATGAAATTGTTGTTTTTAAAGATTCAATTAATTTTAAGAATTAAACTTCTCTCACAGGATAAGTGCACCGCAAAGACACAGAGCCTTCACTCTCCGCTACACAGCCCCCAAAGAGCTAATAGAGCAATGGTAAATTTGCAAAACAAGAAACCTATTAAATATGTAGAAAACTCATCTCTGATGCAATGTTTACAGGAAATAATCTGCTCATAATTCATCCACTGTGATCCTCGTTTGGGTTATGTTTTATACTGTTATTGTGATACATTGAATATCACTTAGTTTAGTCAATGATAGTAAAAGGGGTTCTTTTCATGACTCCCTTAAGGAAATTGTTGGGAAACACTGGTGTAACTTGACAGTTGTGAGAGGCCTCTAACTTCTAACAGGCTTGATTAACAGAAGGAACAAGACACTGAAATGTGGAATTGTTCTCTGAAAAAGAATACTTCAGTCCTGATGTCAACTCCAGCCAACAGGTCCATCGAACAAACATGATTTTCTTCCAAATACAACAAGTACTTCATGTCCACATTTTTCCACTGGTCCTCTTCAGGGAGACCACCGAGGCCAACGCTGCATTCCACAGCTGCACACAGATGTTTTTTTTTAAGCTTTCTAACATCGTGAAATAATGTATTCAGTGAGGCCGGAAGAGACTGAACTCCCTCTGGAGTTCAGCTGCAGCCTCAAACCCACAAAATGTAGGAAAACAACCACCGGAAACAGACAGTGGGGAACAAAACAACTTCTAATATCTATTATATAATTTATCTTCTTATTCTGAGAATCCACAGCCAGATTGAAAACTAACAGGTGTCAGAAATGAGCTGTTGTGCAACAGAAACTAGTGACAGAGCTGCAACTGGTTGGAACACGTCAGATTTACCTTCATGACTTCTGTCTGTAAGACGGCATCCAGGAAGAGATTCATCTCTGTCAGCTCCTCTGTCGTGACTCGCTCGGCCACACCTGTGGACCGCTCATAGTTGTCCAGGAGTCTGATGAACCCTGCAGGCACAGAAATGCAGTTTTATTTATCACAGTGAAGTCTGAGCTGGATTTTTGATGCTCAGAAAACTATTTCTGTCTGTTGCAGAGACACTTACGGGAGAAGGTGGTCATGTTCTTGAGTTTGTTCTCACTAACGTTGGAGAACAGAGGCAGTGAGGCGTGATCCTGCACAACATGGCTGCCCTGGGTTACATAACTGGCTCTGCCCTGGACAGTTCAGACAGAATATACATACTTTGTAAAAACAGAAGATGAGAAGGAGCATCCATCTTTTTTTTTTTTTAATTAATTTTTTTATTTTATTTTACTCTAATCCCTCCACAATTTTTTCTCTTCTTCCTACTTTCTCTTAATTTATTTTATGCTGTTTAACATTATTAGTGTTACTGTACTTTGTACATATGTGTGCGTGTATCCCAGACATTAGTATGTACTGTTACTGTACAGTTCAGTATATGTTCAAAAAGACAACAAATCTACAGTTTAAGAAAAACAAAACAGAGT
Source organism: Lutjanus campechanus (assembly GCA_027495735.1). NCBI lineage: Eukaryota > Metazoa > Chordata > Actinopteri > Lutjaniformes > Lutjanidae > Lutjanus > Lutjanus campechanus. The sequence continues at coordinate 8,197 of JAJHUR010093453.1, read as the reverse complement.
GTTGTCCGAATAAGAATATGCTCTGTACCTGGACAGAGAGTGTGTAGTCAACCCCAGGCGTCAGGCGGTTCACATCCAGCCTCCACAGCTCATTGAAAAGGTTGGAGAGTTCCTGGTTTACAGCTGGTCTGTTAATGAAGTCAGGTAGGAGAGAAATACAGAAAACTGACAAATATAGCAAACACAATAACTCATGAGAAATGTTGTTTCTGGCTACTGTACCTTGCTGCATTCAGTCCAGTGAGAAACACTGTAAGGACAAGAACTCCACAGAACCTGTACAACACACGTTCACACATTTTATATAAATACATCGAAAGTGGAAAAACAGCCAATTCTAACTTAATGTAGTCTATTGTCTAACATTAAGGAAAAAAAGTCTCAAAAGTTTTAGAAAGTGCAATAATGCAGCCAAACTGAACTACAAAATAAAATGCGTTGTCAGATTTGTCCAGAAGTTAAGAGTACACACCTTGCAGCCATGGTACTTCTCGCAGGCTCCTTCAGCTCGGACCTCAGTGAAGTTCTCACTCCGTCTGTTTCAGTCTCCACCCGCACTAAAGATCCTGCAGACGTCGAGGCCTCGTCCCTCAACTGCGCATGAACAAACTGTTTGACGGTACAGCCACCAGAGGGCGCTTTGTCTCACTGATCTGATGTACTTTGTCAAAGCGTTTTCTGTGGTGTTTTTCATCTGTTCATCTTTATTTACTAAAGATTCCAGCTGTCATTTCCTGTTTGTCTGCATTTGTTTGTTGTTTAGAGAGACAAGAATAGAGGAACATAAGGAGGATGTACTTCAACAAGTACAACTCTTTAATGCCAGATTTCAAAGAGTTAAATGACCTATCAAAAAAACAAAAAAAACTTATAAGAGAAAGGCCATATACATGCGTTTTTTCTATTTAATTAAATTTTATTTATCTGTATAAATAAGCCTATATATTACTAGGAAAATACCAAATTTTAAGCTTATACACATTTTTCTTTTTTTATTTCACACTTCATTGCTTGCTAAAAATCTGTTTCTCGTGTCAATAAAGCTGAATGAGGACGAGGTTGTTATAGAAAAGGGAAAATATTTATTTGTTTAATGTCACTGCCAGATTTCATAAAGTTCATTTATCTGTTCATAAGTTGAAGTTTTTAACTATTACCTTTTGTTGATTTGTTTTAGTACCCTTAACTTTTTACTTTTATTTTTACCTTTGTCCATATTTTATTTCATTTTATTATTTATTTCCTTTATTTCGAACATTTGTCCTTTCATTTTTAAAATCTGATTTCGTTCTAATCTAAAAAGATAATTCTTATACATTTATATCACCTGCATGAGTACTGACATACAGTATACTGTATCTATGATTTCCATTGGCTCAATTAAAAATGTTTGAAACAACAATTTGTCTTGTTAATGCAATTCACGTAGTGATGAATAAATAACCTGTTTTGACTATAATGCCCCTCGTCTTCCATTTGTCTTTTAGAGAGAAAAGAGGAAAAGAGGTGGAGGGTTGAAATGAAGTGTAAAACATTTAATGTAAAGGTAAATATCAACTCATTTAATGTTACTGTCAGAATTTGAATGATGAACACGTTAACTGTCTAATCAAGTAAACATATACCTGTCAAACTACACCTACCAAATAAAATAACTGAACGTGGAGGCAGAGAGACGAACTTCAAAGCCCCCCAAATGTGACATTTGTCTCTAAAATGATTTTTAGCAGCAGTGCCAAAAAGTATTTAAAATAAAAAGTAAAAACAATAGTTAATATCTGTTAGGTTTCAAATGTTTACATGCTTTAATTCAGATCACGTTGGAAAATCAAAAGGATCTATAATTTCTTCAGAGCAGTCTGCAAAAAAAAAAAAAATGTAACAAAGCAAACTATTCCCTGCACCACTCATTTTAAAATTTCTACTTCAGAAAATGATTGTATGACATCAGATAAATTATGTGACCCTAAAACACCCTCCAAACCCCTTTGGTTACAGTAAAAATATGCAGCAAGTAAAACTAATGAGATTTCTTCTTGTCTCTCCTCTTAACACATTTTGGAACAAGTGGTGTTAGTTTCTTTGTGTATTCAGACCTACAGTGTTCGACTTGGGCCACGTTCCCCCTGTTTAATTAGAGGGTCCTTTGCTGTATAATGGATGTAAAAAAACATTTGTGCCTTCTACACATTTTTTCAATAAACACACTGGCAAAGTCTCAGTTTCTGAAAACGTTGGTTGTCTACAGCAGCTGTGAAATCTGAAATCTTAATTACAATATCCACCTCACAGTCACATGTCACCTCACAGCTGTTTGCATGTGGTGCTTCATTTTTCTCTCCTCCCTCCTCTCTTACGTGTACTTGTCCTGCAGGTTACTCAGTACAATCAGTCAACGTGATCAAAGCTGAGATACAATGTAAATACAGAAGAATGAAGTTGATATAAGGTATTTAAAGAGTTTGTATAATTGTGAATTCTTTACTACAGATAGAGGCAATAAATTAAACAACCATGTTTTTATGACACGTGTAATTTACTTTTCACCATTCAGCAGCAAAATCCCATCATCTCTTCTGTCTTCAGTTTGTGTTAAAGACTTGACTGTGTCCATCCAAGCTGATTTAAATTACTTTATTGATCTTAGAAATGGATAAACGTAAAAAAACAAACAACACATCTATCTTCTCGGGTATGGTTGAGGGTTGCATTACAACATTATTATTTTGAAATAAAAACCTGACATTATCTCACAAATATGCCACAACGCTTTCCCAAAAATAACTCTGCATCAGCCAACATGGTTCCATTAAAAATCAATTTATAGTAAAAATAAAATAAACAACAAACTCTTATATTAATGTGTTGAATGTCAATACCATGCAATGATATCCATTAGACTGTATGATATGTATTGGTGCAAATGCATGTAGAATATTACTGTTGAGTAAAAACCTGTAAAATGTTCAGCATAGGATAAAATATATGACAACTTCCATTTAATTAGCAAGGTTTAGTTCTGTAGAAAACATAGCAGCTGCTTCGGAGTTATTACTTTAAACTAACTTACAAAAATGGGGAAAATCTACTTGGCATATCACTTCTGAATGAACTCTAGCTAATTTTTTTCAATATTTCTACAGTCAGAAGGCAATTTAAAAGACATATATTAAAATCTATATTGGCATATTTTAGATTTTTTTACCTGCTGGTTGACACTCAATGCCAAAGATGTCAGTACACAATGTGAGTTCAAAATATGTCTCCAGAAACCAGCTGGCAGGCGAGCAGTGGTGTTGCCCTAAACGTTCCCTCTGTCATCAGACGACAGTAACGGACACAAAGTTCAGGAGTAATAGTGGCTACTGGACTGTAGGCTTTAACACCATCGATTCAAACTGGAAAAAAAAGACACTAACACTTTTGGCTCATCTTTGAATGTAACACTAAAAAGGAGATGTGGGAGCATTCTTGGGGTTTGTTGAGACAAGTCTGTGTGCGAGTGGAGAGGGTTGGCACAGAGTTTCATTCACAGCAGGACCAGGTCTCATGGCGCTGACGGTCTCATGCATTTGAGTCGTCATCTGTTACACTGGGGTTCGGTGAATTTGAAGATTCTTTGAAGAATTCGTCATCTTTCAGCATGCTCTGGTAAAAGGCACAGCACAGGAAAGAAAAGTTGATTTACAACCAAAAGCTCCTGAGGTCGTATCACAGAAACTTCCTAACTTGCAGATTATATCTTAACAGTTTGGTACCATCGTAATTAGGGTTAGGAAAAAAATCATTACAGATGTTAAGTTCCTGAGTCAATGTTCCCATCCTAACTTAAGACAGGGGACGTGAATTACGCAAGCATCCTCACTTCCAAAAATCATTAAGCTGTCTTACTTTCATTTTTCCACCATGAAAAAATTAATAATAATAATTTGTATGACTGCTCTTTTATTGCTGTGTCTGCTATCTTAGCCTGCTCTGTTTTAGTTAGTAGCGGAAAAGAGCACCTTTTGATTTCTCTACAGACAACAGCCTCAAAGTTATGTGCCCATCATTGTTTTTGCACCACTTTTTGTATGTCTCAATTTCTATGAGGAAAAACCAACAGTTAGAAAGTTGTTTAGTTTGACGAGATGAGAAAAGAAGTGTTGGTTGCTAGGTAACAGACATACAAGTTGATAAGCAGAGCTGGATTGAGTATTTAAGATTTCCTAAACTAAGATAAGATGAAGTAAGTTAAAGTAGGATTTGCTTCTGTGACACCAAATTGAGAAAAATCCTGTCTTAGACTCTTCCCATAACATAGGATGTTTCTATAATATATATGATTTCTGAAACAATACTGTCAATGGAGTACAATCTGCTATGTGTCCTGGTCAGTGTTTATATTCTTACCGTCAGGTTTTGAATACCCTCAGAGAAAGCTCCGATCTGTCTAACAGTCCCCTCAGAGTCCTCCATCTGTGAAATGAGAAGCAGCTCAATAAACTGAGACCCACAACAGAACATCTGTGTAAATATCTTCAAAAAAAGGTCACCCTCCCAGCAACACTGGTAAGAATGTACACACAATTTAAAAAAACACAAGACCAAACCTCATTAAAATTGGGAGTATTTCTTCCATATGGTGACGATAATAAAGCCTCTGATAAAAGTAGATTTCAGATATTCTTCACAAGCAATTAGACACTAAATTGTTCATGTTTTCAGTGGCATAAAATCATCATTTAACAGCAGATCTCGTGAAGAACAAGCTCACCTGTTCTAGCCTGTCAAGGTCATCCTCGTAGATTTGGAGCTCAAAGCCTTTCTGAAAGCTTCGTCCCTTTGGCATCTCCACATCCATCGGACACACGTACTCCTCGCTCTCATCCTGCTTCTTCTTCCTCAGACTGCCAAAGTTACCAAATGATAGTTTCCTTGGCTGGGATGAAGGAGGAGAGCAGACAAAGAACAGCACATTACACAAGATTTTTTTTATTAACACTTTTTAATCTTTTCAATAAGAAAATGATCAGTTTTTGTTTCTACACAAATGCAGTGTACTATAAATAAATCCTTATGGTTCTTTTAATCAAAAATTATTTGGCTAGACAGAGTTTAAAAAGTCAGCACAGTTGCATTTCAGATGTAGTCTTTTTATTTTAAGTTACTCTTTATAAGAATGTGCATTTTCAAGTAAAACGTGTTGAAATCACTGCCTTACCTTGACTTTAGTGGTGGCAGTAAGCAGAGTGTAATCTGGGTTTTCAAGACACTCCTGTTTGAGCTGCTGGGCCTCTGAGCCAATGAGCAGGTTGAAATGCGTGGCGAGGTGGCGGCGCAGCAGCGTCTTGTTGGGAGGGATGTTCAGCAGTAGAGCCATCGTCTCCACATTGAACCGTGGCTCCAGAACCTGAAGAGAGAGGAGACGTTTTAGGAGTGGATACTTTTAGGAGAGAAACACCGTTTCCCAGAAAGACTGAACAGCGGAGCGTCTCACCATCAGGCCTCCGTGCACACCGCTGCCTCTCAGGTTGGGAGCGTATTCAGCGAGGTCCACAGACCGGAGCCACTCCATCACCCTGTGGTTGGTCCACTGGGAAATCTCTGCTGGGGAAATATTGTTCTGTGGGCACAAACACAGAAAGATGAAAAAATATGTTAACATAGAGCCGTGCTTCATAAAATGAGTGTGTCAAACAGTAGAATAGGCTGCTAATCCCTGTCAAGTCATTTCTCAGTACGCACCTCATCAGATGGCCTACGACGCAAGCAGTTGGGCTCATAGTTGTTGAGTCGGAGCACTTGGATAGCTCTCTTGATACTGAGGTGATGCAGGACACTCCCCACTTTCAGAGAAAGCAGGTCATCCTGAGGGGACACAGTTAGATGACTTACTGTAAAATTCAAAGTACAGCTGAAGATCACACAAAGTATAAATTATAAAAACAAAGATTAACATTCTCTGGTACAGAAGCCCCTGTAAAGTAATCATATTGTTTTTACACCAAAATTAGTGCCTACACGCAGCTTTTAAATGTGGGTAAACCAGGTGATTGACTTTTTTTCCATTGCCAGCAGGCGGGTTTTTTGTTTTTGTTTGTTCTTTGCTTTTTTTCCATGGAGGGTGAGACCAGGACAACTTCAGTGGAGCTCATCAGACTCTACAATAATCCTAATGCGAGATGGCACTGGAATCATCAGACATATTTATCCGTAGGGTCTGTGGAAGGAGCGGACGTGTCTTGCCAACAACAACTCACCACTGTCATGTAGTGCAGCATGCGACCGTCCACCCTCCCCTCATCAAACTGGGTCTTATACTGAGGCAGGCCGATGTCATCCAGCCATCCTGACAGGACAGGGAAAACACAAAGAGTCATAAGAAGGAAGGTAGAATTCAAAGTAAAACTTTGTCAAGTAGAGGACAAAGAATCTGAAGACCAGCTGACTATTGGTAACTTAGTTTAATGTCTTGGACTGGCAGCTGCTACTCACTCGTCACCCAGTTGTAGTCCAACTTTCCTTTATTATCCTCCTCCTCTGAGCCGAGGGCCTGCAGGGCCAGCTGCAGCTTCTTTCTGTGCAGTGGGTGTTTGATGCCAAGCTCCTGAAAATCAACAAGAAGACACGCAACGATTACACACAACATCCCGGAGGTACTACGCAGAATACTTAGCTTGTTTGCCGGCTTATTAAATTCTTCTGCTTCGCCTCACCCTCTCCAGGTCCTGTTGTGAGGCCTGTAGAAGCGTCTGACCAGAGGAGATCCACACACGAGCCATGTTCACATAAAGACCAAGACCCTGGTCCTGCAGCCAGTCACACACCTGATCCTTTGACCAGCGTGCAAAGGGAGCATCAACATCACTGAGAAACAGAAATGAGAATAGAGAGGACAAAACTTTCAAAAGGTACACCCTTGTAGCCATTTAAAAAGGAAACTGAGTATCTGATGTCTTTGTTATCCCAATAAAGACACTGTCACATGATCTTTGAATTTCACTTTACAACAGATTCCATACAAGGAAACCACATTCTGAGTCTCATTATTCAGGCTGAATGCACAGACTTACTTGTTGACTCTCTGGAGGTCACGAGACCAACCCAGTCTGGGTCCTGCTGTGGCTCGCACTCCACCCCGCTTGAATTCACCCTCTGGTAGGTTGTCATCCAGGTTAAAGGTGGTAGACTGACTCCTTTTTAACCTTAAAAACATAAGACATTCAAGTAACTATCACAGTCATAGAAAATATGACCATAGTGATCACATAGTTGGCACATTTTTCATATTCCCTGCTGAACTGGAAAGTGCCACATGTAAACATTTATGTCCATATACTTTTTTTTTTTTTTTTACCTAAAGAGATACTTTGGATTATGAGTTGGGTAGCAAAGAGGGGCAGCAGCATGGATGCTAAGCAATATACTGCTTTGGACGAGGCCAGCAACAAATGGTATTTTAGCTACTTAAAGGCTCACCTAAAAAGTCAATGTCAGTTTAAATTTATGCAATATTTAGAATATTTTCACAGTTTTACCTTGCTGTCAGCATTTCTGACAGAAAACACCATTATATAAGTCAAATATCACTCTTGGAGAGAGCCTTTTCCAACTGGAAACCACCATTTTATAAGACAAATATGACTGTCTGGCAGCAATGTGAAGCAGTTTAAATATAGCATACACTCTAATAAAAGGCCCACCTTTAAAAAAAAAAAAATCCAACATCAGTTTAAGTAGCTAATATAGTTTTCCTCTCTGCTTATACAAACAGAAGTGTGCTGTAATACACTGACTATTGAGAAATACCTCATAAAAAAAGATTCACACGTAATTTTCTACTCACTTCCCAAAGAGTTTCTTTATTCCCTTGGATTTTTTCTTGCTCTCTGGGGTCGTCGGGAGTGTGTGCGTGCTGTCGCTGTTAGTTGACCTCTGTGGCAGCCCGGCCAGATCCAGATGGTCAGTGCCCTGTCGCTCTGTTTCGGCTGTACAAACAAATGCCCACAGAAAATCATCAGCATCATGAGCAGCAGTGTGGTAGACATGTACTGATCGGCGGAGACAGAGTCGCTGCACAGGGGCCAGGGTAGAGACCCGAAAAACACTGAAGACAGACACATGACGTCTCCTAGACCTCGATGGACTGGAAGGTCATGGCGGTGTGCATTAAAAGCAGTACACTCTCTAGTATGCATGCATTACACACGGCCGA
>JAJHUR010093452.1:8138-30423 GCA_027495735.1 Lutjanus campechanus | reverse complement strand
TCTGCAGCAATGTGTTAAATTATTGATAAAACGTTTGAGAAGGAGCAGAGGGAGGAGGCGCGTCCGATAATGGATGCGCCGCCCATATGTTTGATAATCTACACATTTGCATTACTTTATCTGTGTTTGCTGAGGAAATCACTTTTGTTACGCCTCTATTTAATAACCTCTGCCCTCAAACGCGCTTTGCCACAAGTGTAAAAAAGTTAGCTTTAGTTGTTCTAAGTGCACCCATCTGTCATAATGATAGTCGAGCTCTAGTACTAACTCAAAATGTGCATGTGATTTTTCGCGAAATGAGGGGGAATTGGTGCATTCAGGGTCACTGAGCAGGCGCACACGGATTAAGGACAGGAAACGGCTCAAAGAAACTGTGGTGGGAACGCCCACAGAGAGTAGTGCAGCAACAACAACGTGGCCTGGCTTTGTGATCTTGAAAATGGCACCGAGCATCCTACTCGCTTATCCTGGTTTTACTCATGTTGCATGGCAGAGATTAAGGCTAGTAGTAGCTTAGGAAGACTAATCTGGAGAATCTAAATCCTAGATATGTTTTGTTGCGTATTTAACTGTGTAGAGATGAGTAATTTTTTTTTTGTCTAAACCATATTTCTTAGAAGTGATGCAGGTAGAAGATTTGTGTCACTAAAAACTTAAGTTCCAACCAATTTATTAACATATTTTCACAATGATAAATTGTAAGTGAACAAAGCTTTCTCTGCCCTGTATTGTTCATTCGAAAGCAGAAAGGAACATATTAGACCGCAACAAATAGACCATAAAATGATTCAACAATCCCCGAGACCATAATATTGATTAAGAAGTGCTGTGTTCTGCTGTTTTTTAAAGGTTTGATGCATGAAAGATGAAATGATTTATTAAAAAACAGGCTGTTACATATGCATAACAAACGGTTTGTCGGTCAATATAAAATGAATCAGCAACTATTTTGATAGTCGATCAGGGCAGCAACTTAGAATTATTTTCATTATCAATTAATCTATTGATAATTTTTTCGATTAATTGATTAGTTGTTTGGTTCAGAAAATGGTGAAAAATGTTGATCACTGTTTTCCAGAGCCAAAAGTGATGTTATCAAATATATTGTTTTGTCCCCAAGGGTATTAATTTTTCTCTCACAGATGGTAAAGAAACCAGAAAATATACAAATTTCAGAGGCTGAAATCAGATGTTTTTTTTTGGACTCGAAACAATTAATTGATTTGTAGACATGGCCATAAATTAAATAATTAACAACTAATAGATTCATTGATGAATTGTTGCAGCTCTGTAATGGATTATGTCATTTGTCAAACAAAAATACTAACTTTCTAACTTCTGCGATGTTCCCTTGTTTTGTGCAATTGTAAATTAAATTTTTTGTGTTTGTACGGTTGGCTGGAAATAAAACAGCTTTTTGAACACATCAGTTTGGGAGTGAGGAAATTGCGACGCACATTTTCCACTCTGACATTTTAAAGGCCAGATGATTAATCTAGAAGATCTGCAGATGAAAAGATGATATGATCTATAATTATACATAGTGGCTGCTGTTTGACTGATGTACTGCACTGGTGCAACATTGGTTTATTTTAATAGTTTATTTATTGTAATAGTTGTTGAGAATAAGAATAAATGATTTGGCACTGAGTGAAGGGAGAAATCTTAAGTTGCAACAATTACTCAATTTATTGATAAATTGTCAACTGTTAAATTAATTGCCAACTATTTTGATAATTCTTTAATCACTTTGAGTCTTCTTGTTTTCTTTTTTAAAGAAAATAAAAGCCCAAATTATGTGATTTCAGCTTCTCATTAGTGAATATATTCTGTGTTATTACTCCTCTATAACAGAAGGCTGAATATCTTTTTGTTGTGGACAAAACAAGACATTTGATAAAATGGTGATCAACCTTTATCTCAGTTTTCTGACATTTTATGGGCTAAAACAACTAACCCATTAATTGAGAGACTGATCGTCAGATTAATCATTAATGAAAATAAATGTTAGTTGCTGCCAAGAGAAATCTCCTTCTCTGTCTTCTCCCAAGTGTTAAAAAATATTTTAGTCATCAAAACAATGCAGTCAGGGCACAGAAAGGTAAAATATGTAAGTGACTGGTAGATTTTTTTCATTCACCAGCTAAAAAACGATGGTAATCTTATGGAGTGGCTGGTAATTTGAACAGTAACCATCATTTAGCCATTTAGCTGGTGGACAAAAACTAATTTTGCTCCTTGAATCTGATGCATGTTTGTAGTGTAAACTCTGTGATTTTAAGTTTGACGGATGATCTTTAAAAGTTCTCTCTTCTCCGCGTCCGTGCTACAGGTGAGAGGCCCTTCCCGTGCACCTGGCCCGACTGTGAGAAGAAGTTTGCCCGCTCCGACGAGCTCGCCCGTCACACCCGCACCCACACGGGGGAGAAACGCTTCCTGTGCCCGCTGTGCGACAAGCGCTTCATGCGCAGCGACCATCTGATCAAGCACGCCCGCCGTCATCCTGACTTCCAGCCTTCCATGTTGGGACGCAACAAGGGCACATCCTCCTCTTCCTCCAGCCCGGCCATGCACCACTAGGATGGTTCGGGTTTTCACGGATGGAGCGCAGAAGGGTCACGATGATTTCAAGTTAACCAGCAACCATCAGATCCACTGATTAGGATTTAGCATTGCTGTGTTGTCCTCAAAAACGTGCACATAACACACGTACACAAGCCCACATGCACACACAGCTGGATGTGAGGGGGAAGTAGCCTCAGTCATGTGACCACTATCCACCTGCTCAACATAACTAGGGTTGGGTCTAGAGAAATGTTCTAAATCTATAAGAACTGGGGATTCGTTAAGAAATGTGCTTCTTCGATTCCACTTATCGTTTCCTGAAAGCAAAGTTTGGACCTGCCGCACTCTGTCGCAGCTTAAACGTGTATCAATGCACGAGTATAATGTTTACAGTATGACGGGCTGGAGCTAGCTTTCAAAATTGTGGCTACGCTTCGCTAAAGACAGTAAAGATGCAGTGAAATGTCAGCACTGCATGAAAATAAACATATGCAAGGAAAATAAGTCCGTCTAACATGACATTTACTACAGAGCAGTCTAAGAATTCAGCATTTTTGATGTCATGGCTTTAATGGTGAAACCTTTTTATAGATCAAATAGCCAGATGGGAATGTCTGTTTTTGGTTAATCCACTGAATTAAATACAGGACAAATCAAGGTACTTCATCACATTGATGCAAAAATTCTATAAAATCAATTATGCCATAAAGCAGTCCTGCTTGTTGAATGCAAACTTTGCCTAATACAACAATATTATTAGGCTTTGATGCCTCAGAAAATAACAACTAATATAAAACCATTCAACTTTAGCATTGCACAACAGATAATATCTATATTTGTCTTTCTTTTTAACCAAAAACAAGTGACAATACGTCAATTGTTCCTGTTTCTGGCAGCCTAAAGTTTATGAAAATAAACGTGGTTTTTGCTTTCATCATAACTTTGTTTTCTCTTCTCACTCAGGACTCGATCAGAACGGGAATCATTAAGCAGATTGGAATCGATAAAAATAAACCCAACCCTAAAAAAAAAATATAACAACCTCATTATCTCAAACCGAAACACTTCCACAAATTGCAGGGATTTTTTCACATTTTTCTGTAAAAAATCTGCACATTCATCATCAGCCAAAACCTCCTCTGTTCTCTTGTGGTTAATTTGTAGGTTGTTGTTGTGCTCTTCAGTACCATTTCTTTATCATGAGTAGCACAATGTTGTGATGTTAGCTAGCGAGGCAGTGACTAGAAGTCTTTTAGCTTTGTTTTGTTTTTTTTCTTTTAGCTTTGCTGATTCCATATAAAAGTTTTAGTGGTGACACATTCCTTAATTTTTATTGCTTTAGTAACCATCATTGAGGCGATTTGTTAAATTTTTTTTTTTGTATATCCAATTTAATTATAGATCAAATATTCATTTTGGCAGAAAATGGATCAAACTTCACTGTAGAAGAGCTGTTTGCATGCCATCCTGAAGTCTAGATCAGTTAAGATAAGTTATCATCCATTAAACGCTGACACATAATACAAAGTAGTATTATGTCTAATACTGATGCAAATGTATATAAGCTTCAAGCTTTTAATGTAGAAAACTGTTAATGCTACTAGCAGCAGGATTAATACATGTGATGAATTGTAGTCCTTATATTAGGGGTGACCGTATACGCTTGATAGGATGGCATTGCCTGTGAGTGTCGGTGTGTTTGTGTTTTAATTTACATTTTTTTGTTAGCGACAGAACTGGGGAAAGTGTGTACGAGATGGTATCAAAAACGATGACTTGAGTCGAGCTTGATTTTTTCAGACCGCTGCCTTTCAAAGTAAAAGCGTTCGCCACCCTCATCAGGGGTGCGGAGCCAGACGGCAGAACGCATTTCAGGATCAGGTGTGCCAGGTATTTCTTTACACGGTTTGAGTTTCAGCAGCAGGGAGAGCAGTCACAGTAGCTTTGGGAGGAAAAAAACTATTTATATGGGGATTAAAATTGGTATACAAATGTTAAATAAATTAAATCATTGAATGGGATCAGGCTGCACCACAGACATACGTAGGTGCTGCATTGGCTTTTGGATCATTTATTGAATTGACTTTTTATATTAAAGGGTTCTTGATCTACTTGGAGTAAGTAACACTTTTTATCACCCCGTGTATATCATAAACCCTAGAATATAACTTGAAAAGCAGTCAATGCAACGTCTACATATTTCAGGTGTATATTCTGCTCCCATTCAGGAAAACTAACACCAGTAGACTTTTATTTTGGACATTTTGACTTGTCAAAGCAGTAAAAACTCAGGTGCTCTTAATAAAGCTCTGTTCTATGTAGGTGTGTTATTAAACCAACCAGCATGCACAGCACCAGGGGACAGACTCTTGTAAATGTGATGCAGCAGCCATTGATTATGTTAATTAGTTACACCTGTGTTTGACGAATCAAAATGTCCACTGCGATGATGTTATGTTGCTATGACTACGTTTACATGCATAAAATACTCCAATCCAAAAAAGACAATATTCCTACAAAGCTGTTGACGTGACTAATGAAAATTAATATGTTCCTGTTGACATGCAGCCATGTGTATTCAGATTATTGAAAAGAGGAACAGCTGGAGCCAGTTTGCGTCCTTGCATCAACACAGGACTTGTTAAACTGTACAACCATGGCCTCCCTCTTGAATAACTTGGCATTGCAATAATTGGGCATGTCCAAAAAAAACCTGTTGATAATCAAATCTATCTTTACCCCAGCCTTGGAAACTGAGGTTAAAATCCCCAGTTCAGACGCAAAATCCGAATGATCTGTGCTCCTAAATCCGGAATAATACCAGCATATTCCACACGTCTTAATCGGAAAATGCTAAATTCAGAATAAGGCCTAATTCAGAAAATCCATACAAGATACAATAGTGGAAAGTTATTGTGCATGTGAGCGTAGTCACTGTTGGGAATGTGGGAATCTTAAAGCTACTACAAGGAGTTTGTCTCAATTTAATACTGATGTCTGTATATGACCTACCTGATCAGAAAATTAGACCACCTGCAGATTCTCCTTGAAATCAGATTAAATGAGCCCCTGTTTACATTTTTCCCAGGTGAAGTAGCACGTCAGCCACTTAAATTCTTTGACGATATATTTTTATGATTGTTAAGGTAGAAACACTACCGCTTTTGTCCACGGGGGCCTCCAAAATCAACAAAATATGAACGTTCCTTGTAGTAGCTTTACGAACCCGTTCAGTGTGTTTGAGAAAACTGGCACCTACATATCACCATATGCCAAAAACCTCAATAATTGACCTTAAGTCCCGCCCCTTTTTTAACCCCAGTCAACTTTCTTCTTTCCTGTTTCCTGCACTTAGATATGCTATCTGTTAGCCTCGCCTGTGTTGATTAGGAAAAGCAAATTATGATGGGATGGATGAGAAGGGTTAAAAGATGTTGCTCGGGGACGTTTAAAAGTGACATCTTATGTTAGCATTTGCAAAACGCTGGCAAACTGGCTGATCTATCTAACTAGCTAACTAAGTTATCTAGCATTTGGCTAACATAAGCTAACTTACATGTGACTATATAGCGTATATGTCACTTTTACAGGCCCCTCATCTTTAAAAAATTATTTCCTTTTCAACATAGACGAGCCTAACACATAGCATAGCATAGTATAGGAAAGGAGGAAGTTGACCGAGATTCTGCAGTGTGTCAAGCTGGCTCAACTTTTATTGGAGCATGAAGCAAAAAAGGGGGCGGGACTTCAGAAGGGTCGGTTGTCATGTATTTCAGGAATAATCACTCAAAAAAAAAACAAGTTCATTTTTAACGGAATCAAGCAAACCTCAAGTAATTTAGATATTTAAAGTCTATTCGAGTACACACAGTGTCCAGGTCTGAGTCTAGAGAGCTTGAATCTTTTTTTTTTTTTAATTCTATGTTTCCACACTGTTTGTCCGGCTCATGGACATATTCCTTTATCTCAGAGAGCAACACTTCTTCAGGAAAATCTTAAAGCCTTAAACTATGTCATAACTACTTTGCACCATGTTTACAGTTGGATCATTGTATAGGTTATATATGCCCCTCAGGCGGGCTCATTACAGATACTCATTATGCAATATGGCACTTTTCTCTTACAGGTGTATTTGGCTGAATAGTGTAATGGCTTGCACTGTTACTATGCTTCTACAAGCGAGCACTGTGGAACTTTGCTAGTGTGTTGATAGCCAATGGTTTGTAAAACTGCCTTTTTGTCCAAGTGCTTTAGAACACGTGATAAAAGAACTGGGTAGT
This sequence comes from Lutjanus campechanus, assembly GCA_027495735.1. Classification (NCBI taxonomy): domain Eukaryota; kingdom Metazoa; phylum Chordata; class Actinopteri; order Lutjaniformes; family Lutjanidae; genus Lutjanus; species Lutjanus campechanus. The sequence goes on along the minus strand of JAJHUR010093452.1, from coordinate 23,578 downwards.
TATTTTTATTTTATTTTTTTTCTCTAGTGTTTGCTTAGTCGTTCAGACCATCTTGTTGTGGAATTTGTTTTTTTTTGTTTTTTTCATAACGGAACACACTTTATTTGTGTTTTTCCGGACCTGTTGTCTCCTCCACACTAAAATCAAAGAGGAAGACGGCTGCAGATGTCTTCCTCACTCATCTGTCAAACCATCTACGTATACCATATCACTGTACTTCAACGCTTTTTGAAACTTTGTACACACATTTCTTCCTCAGAGGTTCGATCTGTCGACAGTTTTCGGCTGCTGCTGGCAGTAGCCTTGAACGCATGGACTGCTAAAGAAAAAAACGCAACATGTTTCTGTTTTCTACGTCTTCAAAAGGACACATTCCCTCCCGTCTCTCCTCGCAGAGCGGGAGCGTCTTCACACACAGACTCTGTCTGTCCGGGTCTCAAAGCTATAATATCACAATAAGAACATACCTCACTCATTATTTTTTGGCGTCTGTACAAAATCCATCCAACCTGTTTTTTGGTTTTTTTTCCAGAAATTCCTATAAAGCCACTGAGCCTTGGATTTCAGAAATGTGTTTATATCAGCTCGATGGTCTGTTGTGTACCTTTGTCCTTATCTTGTCTTTATATGCAACATCACTACTACCTGTGTAGCAGCAGAATCTCCTCTTTCCCTGCCTCGATGAACTTCTGTTGTTAATGGACAGTATCACATGAATCTACTGGATAAATCCTGCACCAACAGCCGCTGTCATTAGAGCCCAGCAGGAGTTTTAGTCACCAAGGGAAAGACTCGCTGCTGGGTCGGTCAGAGGCTTAAAAAGGGTATTAAAATGTAAAAAAGAAAAGAAAAAATACCTGTTGACTGTCACTTCACTGCAGATTTCAATTGAAAGAGCTCAGTCCAAATCTATTTGTTCATATCACTGAATGTGGCTTGACGACAGACGAGCATTATCCACTTTGGATTTAATTTTTGCTGCGCTGCCTCGCTGAGAAGAAAAAAAAGAAAAGAAAAAGAAATAACGATGCGATAATTTCTCTTGTCACCACACTAATTCAGAATATGCACATTGTACAGAAACGGATGTTTTTTAAATTGATGCCTAATTTTTACATTAATGTAATTTTTTAAAATCCTCTTATCAAAGCTTTAGTTAAGGAGGAACTGTGGAACTAAATAATTGCTGCAACAAGCTGTTTTTTGATATTTATATTCTCAGGTGTCTTCAATTTTTGAGCATTGGAGTTTCAATATTTCCTGTTCAACACCTAAGTACAAGCATGTTTTATTTCTTTTGTTATGCAGATTAATTTATTCCAAAAAAAATGTATCATTTGTGTGGTTTAATTATTCTTTTCATAACTCATTTTTGTGATATGGAACAGTACTAATATTAAATGGTTCCATTGTTTGCTTGACATGAGAATACCAGTGCTTTTTTAAAAATAAAAATCCTTAAGTTGATCGCTGCGAGTGTTGTTTCTTTTGCTTACGTTGTCCCATAAGCACACACTGTTTTAACCTAAGAAAATTAGTGTCTGGGCTGCGTTAAAATTTGATGTTGGTAATTTTATAATAATTCAAAACAAATTAACTTTGATATGAATTCAGTTGTACTTGAGACAAACATGTTCAACAAGCTTAAGAAGTTGAAGCAACTGTTCAGTCACATAAACATTAAAATTTGTTGTCTCATTTAAAGAACTTATGAACTTGCAGCTGCTCCTGTTTGACCTACTTTGTTCCAACATTGACCAAGAAAATATGTGAACCTGCTCCAAATGAATTAAGTAAGTTTCAAGTGTAAATTCAGTTCTCTCTCTCACAGTTTTTTCATTATTTTGAAAAGCAACCAGGACTTATCTTTAAGTATGTGAAGGCACAGCAAGTCAGAAGAATTTGTGAGGTGTTCTGGAAATAAAGTCAGAATAACTCTAAGTTGAACATACAAAACTTGCATATTTGCATTAAGTTAATTAGAAAAGATAAGCCGATTCCACTAGATTCCTGTATGATTTTTTACAGAGCATGCAGGTGAAACCTTAAAAAACGTATTAAAGTGACAGTTCATCAAAGTCTCATAAAGCCCCAACATGCTGTTTGCACACCGTCACACCACACACACAGTTCAGACAGTGTGCACGTCAATGTGGCTCCAAGCTAAAGATCTACAGTGAAGATTCAGGTTAAAAACATGATGGAAATAACATTTCTTTAGTCAACTTGGCATGTTGGGGCTTTAGGAGACTTGGATTACACCAGACGAGCAGCATGGAGGCATTTTATGTTTTTATTCTGTTGTTTTTTTTTACGTTTGAAAACTGGTCACCGTTCACTTCCATCGTTTGTGAGATTCTGCAGCACTGTTTTCCTGTGAAACTCCAGCAGTGTTTTGTGGTGTGGACCTTAAAACTACACCATAACTAAGAGACGATGCTAAACATGCGTATCTCAATAAAATAAGAAACTTTTCTCATTGTAACACAATAGAAAGGCCCATAATAACCTATGTTGTTGTCAATCAGCATGAGGGTGAGAAGACTGAAGAGTGAATTTTCATTTTTGAGTGAACTATCCCTTTAACTGGTTTGTGTTAATTTAATCAAGCATTCGATGATTAAGACTTTAAAATGTAGTTTTTATACAGTCATGATTTCCATTTTATTCTTGCATGTTGCTTGAGTTTTATCAAATGAAGACAGAAAATCTGCTGAATCGTCTTTTGTTAAACTGTCAGAGTTCATCTCTGTTTCCACTGGCGGAGATCGGGGGCACGCCACTTTGAGAATGAGGTGGAAACCCTACATCATCGTTTTCACGTTCCTGTCGCCGTTTGGCCCCTTCTCTGTCCCAGTCTGTGGCCACGGCCTCGTCGTCCCAGATGGTGGAGGTCTCCGTGTCGCTGACGTAGCCCGGCTCGCCGGTGTAGTGTGTCGGGAAGAGCAGCAGAGGCTCCACTGAAAACGCTCTCAGGTCCCTCTGCTCAAAATGCTGCATGTACTCGTCTCTGAGGGGGACAGGGAGGTGGACATGATGACGGATCACAACTCAATCCACAATAGATCTTATTAATAAATCTTTGTGCATAAATCACCATTTTTACTTCCAATTCCTCATCACCTTCTCTTATCTTGACTGGAGCTGCAACAATTAATCAATTTCAGCTTCTTAAATGTGAATATTTCCTGGTTTCTTTGCTCCTCTCTGACAGTAAAGTGAATATTTTAGTGGTTGTGGACAAAACAAGAAACACTGATCAATATTTTCTGACATTTTATGGACCAAACAACTAATCAGTTTGTGGGAAAATTATTGCCAGACTCATCACTGGTTGAAAAATAGGTCCAAATATATAAATGGTTTAAAAAGCAGCGGTTTTACAAAAGTAAAATGCTGATTTTACATTAAAGCATGAGTAATAATAATTCAATGACCTATAATAATGTAATATTTTATATTTCTTGCTCCACAATATTGAATATTTTCCTGATAACACTTTCATAATTTTACTGAAACAAGATTTTGGTAATGGAGTACATTTACAAAGTGTTATTAGTACTTTTATGGATCTGAATGATAAAACATTCAGCAGGTGAGACTCACTTGGGGTGTTTGTTGAACATAATCGGCAGGAACTCATCAACGGGCAGCATTTTGTTGAGGGGTTTTGCCTGCAGGAGTTTCTTGGCCCCGCTCAGTGACAGGAAGTAACCCAGGGTCCAGTAGGAGTAGTGCGGGTGCACGAGGTTGCTGACTCCCTTCACCCACAACTCAGGCTCCTTCACCTGCAGCCGCTTACGGCCCACGTAACTTTTTAATAGGACAGAAAAGTGAGTGACAGATCTGTGATGCTTATATTTATATTCTACAAGGTATTTAAGGGATGAAAAATTAGACAAAAACTGCAATAATTCACTAACATGAGGTCCCATTCAAGTCCAACTCTCTGCACGTTTTCCATGATGGTCACCAGCCGGCTGCAAAACCTGGGCTCAAACCTCACGTCATCCTCCAGCACGAGCACCTGCTGCAGTTCCTGCTGCACCACCTTAGGGGGCGACACGTGACAGTGATAAACAGCCCGAACCTCCTCACGCTGCCACATCAGCTTCACTGCTAAACACACACGACACAGGGTACCTGGTTCCAGATGTTGTAGTGGCTGAGGAAGCAGCCGATCTCCCCTCTAGTGAGCACGCGGTCTGAGTACGGGTCTTTGTACCCCGGCAGCATGTCTACGCCCAGAGCCTGCAGCTGGGACGAGTTCAGCGCTCTGCGGACGACACAAACAGATTCTGACAGGTGAAGCCTCGCTGTTTACAGTACACACAATAATAAGAGAACGTGCACAGTGCAGACGACAATAACAAACATGGCTCCTTTCTGAATCATGTTTAACGAGTATTTGGTTTGTCCATTCTGGACTTCCGTAGAAACACTGCGGTTCAACATGGCGGGCTCCTCAGAAGAGGACCCGCAGCCTCTGGAGATACAAACAACTCGTTCCAAAGTAACTAAAACACAACGATTCTTATTTGCAGGTGATGATGAGCTAATGAAAACATACTTATGGATCCATTTCTGACATATTCTGCCATTCAGCCTGAAAGCAGCCCTTCAAAATAAAAGCACAACTTTTACTTTTGATAGTTTTGCTACTTTTGATGATACTTTTCAGCAGGGGTGGAAGTAACTCATTTCAAATACTCAAATTACCGTACTTCAGTAGATATGTGGGTACAAGTCTGTACTTTCACTTGTACTTAAGTATTCATTCAACTAAATCATAATAGAGTACTGAGTACAGTTCAAATTAATATGCAAACCAACAGGCCAGTGAAAACCAGGACATATGGGTGAAAAACTAAACACTGCAACAGCGTAGTTTTGGAGAAAGGATGTTAATCATTAATCATTAATCAATTAGACACCGTTGAGAATTTAACCAATTAAAAATCTATTCACAATAGTCTAGAAATGGCAGTAATTTCACCTCATTTGACATATTTTTGTCTAAACAAAGAAACTTAAACTTAAAATGAGGAAAAAAATTACCAAAAAAGGAGAAAAATGTGTTTTGTATCCTAGAAATTATTAATGAAAATTGATTGCTGCTTTTGATAATACATCAAATATCAACGGTTAAAAAGTAACTAGTACTTTTTTGACATTAATACTTTGTACTTTTACTTAAGTACGCCAGTACTTTTACTTGTAGTTGCGTACAGGTTCTCAGTACTCTCTCCACCGCTGCTTTTAAGTATGTAAAAAATACTGTAGAACTTGTAATTGAGTATTTTTGAGTATAAATATCTGAATACTTGTACCACCATCACTGTATAATGAGAACTGTTACTGTTTATGTCATACTTGCCATCCACGGCTTCTGTCAGTGTAGTGTTGATGCCGAGGACGGTCAAAGTACTCAGCATCCTTTCCCGCCGGTCTGAGCGTCGCTTCAGATTTATCAGAAAGATCTAGAAGTGGAGAAGAATAAAGTGACTGTTCATTTAAAGAGCACGTCACTGCTGGAAAATATCCCCTAAACTTATAAATGTATCCTCATCACCTCATCGAATCCCATCTTCCCCGGTTCTTTAGGCACAGTGTGCACATACTGTGACGGCTCCACGGTGTAGGAAACTGGAAAATAAAATCACGCATTCACATTTCACATGAAGCACGGTGAATCTGCATTTTCTCGCACAGTCCTATGGTTTCAGGGGAATTTCTTACATCAGTTTAACATCTAACTGATGTGAAATTGTCAAATGAGAGCAGAAGAAAGAGAAATGAGAGGCAGAGGGTTTTAACAGAGGAGTGAGACATGTGTCAGGACTGTGAGAGCAAAAAAGACCAAATATGCTCATACAGGTCAGAGAAATAGTGAGCAGAAACTCCAGATAGAGACGATGCAGAGCCTAAAAACTGCCAGTTATAGAGGCAGTTACGTTATAAACATAATTAGAGGTTAGGTTCTTACTGAGTGCCTCTGTCAGTGTGTGGCTAAAACTCTCCTCCTCTTCCTCCAGCGTCTGGTCTTGTTTGAGAGGCACCGGTAAATATCCATAATGATCCCTGTTGCACACGTACATCTGGACTCCTGCAGTGGAGCAGACGGATCAGGTCTCAATGAAAACATCTTTTTGTTATTTTGAAATCCAGAGGCAGATTTCACAACAACAAGAAAAGCCACACACACACACATATTCTCTCCACATTATAAAGTCATATGATTATGCTGTTATTGAGGACATTTCATGTTGTAAAGTGATTCATATTTTCTGAGTAATACACGATCGAAACGATATTTTTCAACTCTATTTTCTTCTTAAGCACCGCCCATGTTAAAACGTTTTAAAACCGTCCTGTTAAAACGTAGCAAAACCAGATTTTTAAGACAGTTAAAAGATGTTACTGGGCGACCTTAAAGTGACATACAGTCACATCTTACTTTAGCTAATGTTGGCAAAACGATAGGTAACTACGTAGTTAACGGTTGATGTAGATCATCTGGTTAGTTAGCTCACATTTGCTAACTTAAGATGCTTTTAACCATCTTCAAAATTTGGTTTTCTTTTCAACCCAGACGAGCCTAGTAGAGCTTGAGATCTGCACCCGGACCCAGCGGGTCAGGTCAGGCCTTATCTCTCGCATATTTCAGGTTCAGACTGTACTATGTTTATTTATCTATTTATGTATTTACATTTTTCTCCCCAATTAGTCATTGCCAATTCCAGTTCCCTGCATGCATCGTCCCTGTCACTGTGAACTCCTACTGTTTTGTGCATAGAGGGAAGCTTGTTAAGAAAAATGTCGGGCTGTAATCGGGTTCGGGCATCGGGCCTCGACAGGCTCAACTTTTCAGGCACAATCAAAGACCTACAGGAAAGCGGAAAGAAGAAAGTTGACTGCGGTTCTGTGATAAAGGGAAGAACTCAGGAAGAGTCAATTATTTATATGCAGTTTAGTAAATCTTTTAATATTTTTTGCTCTACACAGCTGGTGTCAGTCTTCCTGCCACCAAATGACTCAAATCACAAAACTCAGTTCGACAAAGGTGTGACCTGCTTGCCGTGCAGAGAAGGAGAAGGCCATGATGTCATCTACATGGTGGGGGTAGTCAGGGTGAGGAGGGTAGAAGGCCAACGCTCTGCTGGCTCTGCGCCTCAGGTCCAGCAGGTAGGTGGAGTGCACCATGGGAACTGCAAAGCAGCCCTGCCGCTTCCATTTACGGATGGGAACGTACTCTGGGGTCCGTCTGTAGTAGCCCTGTGTGCATTAGAAGACACAGAACAATCACTTTCCTGCAGATGTCAGTGGTTATTCTGCACGAGAGATACACTATATTCTCAAACGGTCTCTAATGAAGCTCACCTGAGGAGTCACGCCACACCAGAAGTTGGAATAAAGGCTTTTTGATTCCAACATGGGGGCGACAATCGTCAGATTTTCTGATATCATGTCAGATAACACCTGCCGGTTTGTCAGCAAGTTGTCACTGTCCGCAAACTGAGAACGGACAAAGAAGAAACATTAAGACTGTGTTTCAACCACAAAGATTTATTTCATCAAATTAGTTCTGAATCCAGATTTAAAATTAAAGAGAACTTTGTTGCATCATTGAAATCTAATCTCTGGCTTCTTTTGGCTTCTTAACAAAATGTTGCATTGTTTGCTAGCTAACTAAAAAGTAAAAAAAACAAAACAAACAAACTTGACATTGTTTGTTAGCAAGCTAATAGTTTCATTATATTCAAGAGAAGGTGGGCATCTGTGTGGCCAAAATCTCCAAAAACTCTGCAACTCCCACCAAAACTATCTGGTGGACAAACAGGGAAGGAAAATATTTATTTCTGAATTTTATGGGGAACTGTCCCTTTAATTCCTTGTGCTTTATGGTCTTTAAGTGTCTCACCAGTATGTAGTCAGTCCAAAGTCGCCTGGCAGCTCTGAGCGCCGCCTGTTTTAACTTCATCACGTGGACGAACCGAGAGTCGGGCCAGTGTTTGGGACCCTGCTCGTCTGGATAAGAGCTGAATAAAGAGACAGAGGATGTCAGGTTTACTCCGACTCTGCTGAATCTGTGATTAAACTGTATCAGGACGGTGGGTAATAAACTTAAAGGGATAGTTCACCCAAAAATTAAACCCTCATGCTGATTGAGGTTGGGTTTTTTGCTGGAGTTTCACAGGAAAACAGTGTTGCAGAATCTCCCAAACAATGGAAGTGAATGGAGAAAAAGCATTAAATGCCTCCATGCTGCTCATCTGGTGTAATCCAAGTCTCCTAAAGCCCCAACATGCCAAGTTGACTTTAAAAAAAAGTTTTTTACACCATGTTTTTATCCTGAATCTTCACCGTAGATCTTTAGCTTTGAGCTGCTGGTCACCATTCACTTCCATTGTTTGGGAGATTCTGCAACACTGTTTTCCTGTGAAACTCCATCATTGTTTCATGGACTAACAAAATAATCCCAACCCTCAATCACCATGAGGATGAGTCGATAATGACTGAATTTTCATTTCTGGGTGAACCTTCCCATTGAGACATTCACCTCGGTTGCTCCGTTGGCCTCCACTCCACCGAGTGGTACAGGTGCTGAACTCCTCTGAGCCACTCCTGCAGCACAGCGGTGCTGTTGTCCACACTGTGGTCAGAGGCTGCCCTGAGGTCACAAGACACATTACTGCTGACTTCAACTCTTTCTTTCTTTCTTTCTTTCTTTCTTTGTGTATTTTTCTCACTTGTTTGTGAATGATTTGTTTACTGATGCACAGCACTGCAGAATGTGAAGAATGAAGTTCACACACTGCAGATAAACTGTCCAAAAACTGCTAAATCCCACTAAGTAACATTTTTACTTACTGTTTTGATACTGGCTTTTTTGGGCTAATGCTGATAAAGATATAACAGAGTTTTAAAAAAATAGGTTATTGATTATTTTATTGTCATTTTGTTGAATTCTGTTTTTATTTTCCTGTTCTGAAGCACTTTGTGACTGTGTTTTGAAAGACTCTATAGATATATAATCCATATATATATAAAATCTAAAATTACATCAACATTCATGGACATAAGTATATCGTCAACATAGGCTGATACTCCTGTGACAGATGTGATGGGTCAGTATCGGGCCAATAATATCGGCCGACTGATATATCGGTCTGGCTCTAGTGTCTATTCTGTAAATCAAATCAGCACATTTTCATTTGTAATTCTGAGATTCTCACAGAGAAAAAAACTGAGAAAAATTCACAGCCATAACTAAATGTGACGTTACCAGATGGCGATGCGTTCCTTCGGATAGTCCAGTCTGTCGATGCATCCCAAGAAGTAAGGCAGGCTGTGTTGGGCGTTGCGTGCGAGGATGGCGATGAGCACTGTGGGCCTCAGCAGAGACGACTCCTGCTGATGATCGGCCGGCAGCTCCTCTGCGCTGCTGCTCTGCAGGAAGAGTTTTCCTGCTAAAATCACAAAATATAACCTGAATCCCACAAATCCAAGAGGCATATTTCCAACAGCGGGGCACCTGGACGTCTCTGTGGTCTCAGACTGGTGCAACCAGGAGACAGACAGAGAGACAGAGACTCTCACACACACACGATAACTCACACACACACACACACACACACACACACACACACACACACACAGAGGGAGACTGAAGAAAGCCTACACAGACAGGAGGAAGTGTTATCTTCATTATTAGAGTTACACCGATATGGTTTTCTTTCTTTTTTTTTTGGCCAATAATGAAATTAGGGCGTAAATAATTTCAACATGCATATGTTTTTTTAATTACAGTTTCTCTCAATCGTTTTGGTTTGATGTGAGGGACAGCTGTGTCGTCCTGATGGTCTCCTGGTCTAAAGACGTGTCCTTTAACCACATGATCACAGGTTCAAGTCCTCAAGTGGACGCTGTGGAGGAGCAGGTGGATTCCCTCCATTTCTGAGGCATGTTTAATGACCAGTGGGGGAAAGAGAACTGAAAATCTGTACTCAAGTACTGTTACATTGCTAAAATATTACTCAATCACAAGTAAAAGTAATGGTATTAGAAATATACTCAAGTAAAAGTATTTGTTGCAAAAACTACTCAGAGTATTAGTTACTTTTAACCTCTGATGTTAGAGTCACCTCTCAAAACTAGGTTTGCAAATTCCAGTAGTTGAAAATTTTTAAGATATTAAAAAAACACGTTTTTTCCCTCATTTTCAATTTTTTTTTGTCATTTTGTCTCATTATAAGTTTCCTTTTTCTTTAAACGGCTCCACCAGACAAAGGTGCAGTCACTGCCATGACTCTTGATTAAATATCCATGAATACATCTTTAATTGGCTATATTCTTAATGGCAATTAATTGATTAATGATTAATGATTAACATCCTGACTCCAAATGTGTGCCGCTGCAGCGTTTTGATTTGTTTTCCGTCCACATGTCCTGGTTTTCATTGGCTTGTTTGTGATCAGATCACCTGACTGGTCAATGAAATGCAGATTAAAGGTCGGGATGTTAATCTAAATTATACTCAGTTCTCAACTATGATTTTAAAAGTAACTGAGTTTCTGTCTTTCTCATGCAGAGTGAAATTTAGCATCAGATCAGTGTGTTGGCGGCAGAAGAGGAGAGCCGTGTGTGTAGCGACTACGGTTGGGTACCGTTCACCGTAATAATGAATAATGTCATCTCTGTTGTAAAAGAAAAATAATCACACTTCTCAGTTTCAACATTTTGTCATTTATTTCGAACCTTTTGTACACCACAGGAAATAAAATCCCTCCCTCTCCCCAAAACCTTCCCCACAACCTGCAGCCTGTCGGTCTGTCACCGGAACATTTAACGCTGGTGTTTGCGTCACGGAGGAAGCACATGCGATGTCCTTCCTGTAGCTTTTAGATAGATTGTATTTTGCGTTTTGGTTACCGGCCGAATTATGTCGACACTACCGGGTATCGATTCATGTGCCAAATTTCTGTACCATGAATCACTACTCAGAAGAATCAACATAATTTGGTGGGTGAGTCCCCTCGATGACGACCGTAAACCATGTCGCCTGCAGACCCAGTGGGCGACAGAGCTGCAGTAGTTGGTTTTGTCAAAGCTGTTTCCATCGGGATGCAAAGGAGGGCGGAGATGCTGATTTGTGAGGAGAAATATCTCTTTCCTTGTGGGTGAATAGAATCTGGTTCGTAGCCTGTTTCTGGCATTCACCATATTCTCACACGGCGGCCATTTTCCTGTGACATCGCGCTCAGGGTGGGAAGCTCAAATACGCTATACGTTCTGTATACGTACGTACATCTCACTGCTTCCTGACTGATCAGCAACTGAAAAGACCTCAGAAAAGTTCTGGTCCAGTCAGTAATGTTACGTGACATAATGCTCACTGGAACATGCTTCTGTGTTGTGTTCATACACGTTACATGCAACATCTAAGTACGATTAGAAGAAATGCAAGATCGGGTATTTTCTTCTAACTGGTTTTAGCTGCAGCAGGACGGTTAACGTTGCAGTGCTTTTTACTTGCAGACTTAAATAAATGTGTCCGAGATGTGTGTTGATATTTCAGAATTAATTTACACCTTTCTGACTGTATTGTCTAAAACTATCAAACGGTAACGTTAGCTAGGATGTGGTTTATGCTAACGTTAGCTGTTTTCTCACAGCATCAAGTGGGTCAAATCTGCTGAAATGTGGCCACCATGTCCCTCCGGTTTCTCTGTTGTCTTTTCAATTGTTGATCAATCGGGTTGCGACGAAATGATAATTTGTCAAGAGGAAAATGGCTGTCATGTGAATATGGTGAATTAAAGGGACATTTCACCCCAAAACAGTGCTGTTTATTCATATAGATGATACCGCCGCAGCCTTTTCTCCTAACCTCTTCTCGGAAATAATATATAATAATCTATAATAATCTCCTCCACGACCTTCTCCTCCCTTGCCTTCTCCTCTGCTGCCTTCTACACCTCTAAAATCTCCACCTCGACCTTCTCCTCCCTTGTTTTCTCCTCCGCTGCCTCAGCCACTTCAGAAATCTCTTCCTCCGCTGTCTCCTCCGTCGCATCCTCCTCCAGGACCTTCTCCTCCCTCGAATTCTCCTCCACGGTCTCCTCCGTCGCATTCTCCTCCAGGACCTTCTCCTCCCTCGAATTCTCCTCCACGGTCTCCTCCGTCGCATCGTCCTCCACGACCTTCTCCTCCCTCGAATTCTCCTCCACGGTCTCCTCCGTCGCATTGTCCTCCACGACCTTCTCCTCCGCCGTTTTGCATCATATTCTGCTGCCTCTTCACTTATCCCGTCTTCGACTGCTGTCTTTTCTTTTCTTCCATCATCCACTGCTGTCTGTGTCTCTTCTCTCTTCTCTCTCTCCATCATCTGCTTCCAGAAAACCAGTTAAACGTAACCATGTTAACATCAGTTAATCTGACCGTTACATTTTCCTTCACTCACTCACACAGTTTTCAGATACAGTTTATGCAGCATTGTGTTGCACTCTTCACCTCTCTGTAACCTTCTGCTGTCTGTCTGTCTGTCTTCTCTCTCCCTACATCTGAATTCAAATCACAACTTAGAAAAGTAACTTGTGGTGTTCCTCAGGGCTCAATGTTGGGACCGTTGCTCCTCATGTTATACGTTAATAACCTGAAGTCTCCAAAGACTTTGGCTAAAGACTATATTATTTGCAGATGACACAAATTTATTTTTTAGTGGAATGAATTTGAAACAACTTTCTTCTCTGAGAACGGCTGAAACTGTCAGCTCATTTAAATCGGGGCTTAAAACTTGACTGTTTACTGCAGCTTTCCAGTAAAGAGGATGTATAACATGTAAGATATGTCTAAAGATCTGTAGCTGTTTTATGTTTGTTTGCTTTCTCTTCTGTTTTCGGATTTTTAAATGCAATTTCTGAAATGTTTTGACTATTTACTGGCCTGCTTTTAGCTTCTGTTTCTATGATCTCAAATGTAATTTAATGTTTTACTTGAATGTATTTCTATGCTCTTGTAAAGCATCTTGAATTGCCTTGTGTCTGAATGGAGCCGTATAAATAAACTTGCCTTGTCTTCTAGAAATAAAGTAATTCCTACATGAAACTGCTGATTTTTGGAAAGAGACGCTGCTGCCGCCGCAGTGTTTTGTGGACTACAAAACTAAACCCGACCCTCAATCGGCATGAGGGTGAGTAGAGTTTCTGTAATGAGGGGGCTGCTGCAACTGTTGGATTTTACTTATGTAAGATTTCATCCATGTACATATTGTCAGCATGGTTTTCTTGCTAAAATAATGCCTATATTGTAATGAAAATAACGTGACCTTGAGAAAAGTAGCACATTTTTTGGTTAGATTTTGAGAAAGATCGCCAACAACTCACCTGAACGTGGGCATCCGGATTGGATCGTCCATGTTCTTTACGATCGAGGCCTTGATCCCCGCTCACCTCCAGGCCTTTGCCGACCCTGGGGTCAGCGTCGGCGTTGGCCTGGAACGGTACGAGAACCAGCAGAAACGCAAACGCCGCAAGCTTCATCTTCAATCTTGTCGTCACTCTGAGAGTGAGAGAAAAGATGAGCTGAGGTGATCTGAAAAACGGGACGGTTTTATAGAGCGCTGCAGAGGTGGAGGGAGGGGCTTCACACAGGTGACACACCTGTCACATGTTTGCATGTTTGCACATCTTCACGTGTCTGTGTCCTAACCCCTTTTTAATGCAGATTTAGTGAAGTATTGAGAAATTATAAATTACATTTGCTCCAAGATTTGACTCCATATTTTTGGATAAAGAGAAAAAGTGCTCAGCGTTTTTTTAATGGCTTCCAGTAAATATGTGAAAATGGTGATACTGTTTCATTGAAAATGAAAATATTTGTATTCATTTATTTGATGATTACATTTATTAGACATCAGCGTAACAATAAGCAGATATTATGACACATTCCCACTCGTAGTTAGAGCAATTAAATGCATCACAGCACAAAATGGTTGATGAGTTTACAAAGAGAAAAATAAATGGATAAATAAAAATCACAGGAGGAGAAGAAAAGAGTTTATTCAAGTTCCTGATGCTGTGATCAGAGAACTCTGACAGTTGTTCTTTCTTAATAAAATGACTCAAACCAACTTGATCAATTGTCAAAATAGCTGAGAATCATCTCAGTTGTTAATAACCAATCGATCAATCTCCAACTGCACTATGATTCTTGTGCTAAATGAAAATAATTTAGTGATTGTGTCTTCAGTCAGAAGGGAAAAACATCCTGTCACAAGGTTCTGTTGTCCTGCAGATGTGTGTATATAGTCAATATTTGTACAATGAGTTTAATGGCTTTTTGTGTGTTTTTTGGGTCCATTTCAATTTGCAGAATTCAAATTGTCGCTTGTTTTACCTGTGGTCAAACTCAAGGCAAACACAAAGAGGTACACACACAATAAATATTTGTGTTAAAGAATGTTTAGAAGTTGTGAAGAGTTTGACAAGTTCAAGTTGCTTGTTTCTGTCTTTCTTTGTCCACTAAAAGTCTTTGTGCAGCAAAAACTGTATAACGAAAACTCAACACAACTCAAACTCAACATTTTTTCATCATTTGAGCCGTCACATGCAAAATAATCAATTTAAGTACCAACATCTGTCATACATGCATGTATAATCCATAACTGTCTATGACATAATGTCTATAATGTCAATAATTTCTGCCCAAATGACAAATCCTTAGTAAAATGGTGTCAGTCTGAGGCCATTTCTTATGAATCATCTGTCACTGTTACAAATGTCCCTTATTGAAGATCAGATTCAACACTTTCTCAGTGTAACTCTTTGTGTTTGCCTTGAGTTTGACCACAGGTAAAACAAGCAACAATTTGAATTCTGCAAATTGAAATGGACCCAAAAACACACAAAAAGCCATTAAACTCATTGTACAAATATTGACTATATACACACATCTGCAGGACAACAGAACCTTGTGACAGGATGTTTTTCCCTTCTGATGATCGATTGGTTATTAACGACTGAGATGATTCTCAGCTATTTTGACTATTGATCAGTTGGTTTGAGTCATTTTATTAAGAAAGAAAAACTGTCAGAGTTCTCTGATCACAGCATCATGAACTTGAATTAACTTTTTACCAAACTCAAGGCAAACACAAAGAGTTACACTGGGAAAGTGTTGAATCTGATCTTCAATAAGGGACATTTGTAACAGTGACAGATGATACGTAAGACACGGCCTCAGACTGACGCCGTTTTACTAAGGCTTTGTTGTCTGGGCAGAAATTATAGACATTAGTTCATAGACAATTATGGAATATACATGCGTGTATGACGGATGTTGATACTTAAATTAATTATTTTGCATGTGACGGCTCAAATGATGAAAAAATGTTTAGAAGTTG
This sequence comes from Lutjanus campechanus, assembly GCA_027495735.1. Taxonomy (NCBI): domain Eukaryota; kingdom Metazoa; phylum Chordata; class Actinopteri; order Lutjaniformes; family Lutjanidae; genus Lutjanus; species Lutjanus campechanus. The sequence continues at coordinate 8,175 of JAJHUR010093452.1, read as the reverse complement.
TGAAGAGTTTGAGTACTGGGTGGAATTTGCAACCCTT
>JAJHUR010093451.1:0-24717 GCA_027495735.1 Lutjanus campechanus | reverse complement strand
CACTTCTGCTTCTCGGAGGCAACAGTCATTATTTACACAAGAAGCAGGTTGTCAGGGAAACATATTTAAAATCTTATACTCTCATTCTTCTGCTAAAGCCAGTCTAAACGAAGTTATTCTGGTTAAAATGTGAATGTGACGTGAGCACAACACTGCCTGCTTCATTAGATGGTTTTCACTAGCATGGGGGATTATATTATATTATATGATTATATAGTGTGGTCTAGACCTACTCTATATGTAAAGTGTCTTGAGACAACTTTGTTGTGAATTGGCGCTATATAAATAAAATTTGATTTGATTTGATTTGATTTGATTTATACATACATACAGCTCTGGAAAAAATTAAGAGGTCACTGCAAATGTTTCTGAAATCAGCATCTCTACATGTATGACAGCCATTCCATTCCAGTGTCTGTTGAATTCCAACACAAGCACACCTCATTCTACTTAATGAGGTACTGATTAGTTGATGACATGAATCAAATCTTATTTAACAAAGAAAAGTATAAAAACCACTGCTGTGGTCATTCCTGTCCTCTTGCAATAGGACCAGCTGGATGGCAAAAACAGTGTTGGTAGTACCTCAAAAGTAATTGGAATAAAAAAATAACTATTGACCATGCCAAAAGAGTTGAAAAGAAAAGTTTTGAGTGAGGAAAAGAAGGGTTCAATTCTGGCTTTACTAGCAAAGGGGTACAGTGAGCGTCAGGTTGCTTCCATCCTTAAAAGTTCTAAGACGGCGGTTCATAAGAACAAGGTCAAGCAGCTGACATTGGGGACAACAAAGCTACAGACTGGCAGAGGTCGAAAACGACTCTCCGCTGACCGGGATGACCGTCAACTCATTCGAATGTCACTCAGCAACTGTAGGATGACATCAAGTGACCTACAAAAAGAATGGCAAATGGCAGCTGGGGTGAAATGCATGGAGAGAACATTCGAAACAGGCTCCTAGGGGCAGGGCTCAAGTCATGTAAAGCTAGAAAAAAGCCCTTCATCAATGAGAAGCAAAGAAGAGCCAGGATGAGGTTTGCAAAAGACCATAAGGATTGGACCATAGAGGACTGGAGGTCATCTTCTCTGATGAGTCCAATTTTCAGCTTTGCCCAACATCTGGTCATCTAATGGTTACACGGAGACCTGGAGAGGCCTACAAGCCACAGTGTCTCGCACCCACTGTGAAATTTGGTGGAGGATCGGTGATGATCTGGGGGTGCTCAGCAAGGCTGGAATCGGGCAGATTTGTCTTTGCGAAGGACGCATAAATTAAGCCACGTACAAGGTTATCCTGGAAGGAAACTTGTTACCTTCTGCTCTGACAATGTTCCCCAACTCTGAGGATTGTTTTTTTCCAGCAGGGCAATGCTCCATGCCACACAGCTAGATCAATCAAGGTGTGGATGAAGGACCACCAGATCAAGACCCTGTCATGGCCAGCCCATTCCCCAGACCTGAACTGCATGTAATGAGATCAAGAGGAAGAATGATGATCACAAGCCATCAAACGTAGCTGAACTGCTTTTTTTTTTGCTCCAGGAGTGGCATAAAGTCACCCAACAGCAATGTGAAAGACTGGTGGAGAGCATGCCAAGACGCATGAAAGCTGTGATTAAAAATCAGGGTTATTCCACCAAATATTGATTTCTGAACTCTTCCTAAATTAAAACATTAGTATTGTGTTGTTTAAAAATGAATATGAACTTGTTTTCTTTGCATTATCTGAGGTCTGAAAACACTGCATCTTTTTTGTTATTTTGACCATTTGTCATTTTCTGCAAATACATGCTCTAAATGACAATATTTTTATTTGGAATTTGAGAGAAATGATGTCAGTAGTTTATAGAATAAAACAAAAATGTTCAGTTTACTCAAACACAGAAAACACATAAAACAGAGAAACTGATCATTTTGCAGTGGTCTCTCTTCCAGAGCTGTATGTGTGTGTGGCTCCTGTTGTAAAGGAAGTGTTGTGGCTGTTATGAATCTTGTGTAAGATGTTCATGTATGAAATGTTAATGTGCTGCAGAGCTGCATGCTCCATCCTGCTCTTATCAAACTGCTGCTGCCTCAGCATCTGAGGACTGTTCCACATGAGGCAAAATGTATTTTTAATCTTACATGGTCAGACCTCTGTCTCATCCACAGAGACCATGGAAAAATATGGTCACTCTGTTTGTGACTTCACCATTTTCAGGTTTCTGCAGATGCGTTTGGAAGACAGGGATCACTTCCATCTTGTTTAGAGAGAGGTTTATTTGAAACCCAATCTGCTTGTGCTGTCTTCACTGCTCCTGGAGTCCTGGTCACAGCTGCTGTAAATCACCTTGGCACTGTATCTCCTGCAGTGTCAAAAATATTGATATAGTGATAAATATCAATACTGAATATTTGAAATGCTTCAATACTCTTTTGTTTTCGCTGCATCAATACTCCAGTACCAAGTGCACTTTCTCACTCTCTTTTCTCTTCGATAGTGAGATGACACACACACGGCTGCAGTGCTTCCTCTCACTTACCCACACAGTGCTGTCTTCTTCTCGCCACTCTTCTCAGTTGCTATATCTGTACTCATGTTATATCCTCATTATATTTATCTTAAAATAATAATTTTCCCTCAATGTTGAGTCAATTTTTTTCCCAGTGGTGTCAAAAATGCTGTTGATATTATTTGGGGTATCATATCAAAATGAGAAATTCCAGTATCGTGACAACACTAGTTGTAGTTGGCTGTTGTAAAACATCGTTATGTTGTAACAAGCTGTCATAAAAAGAAAACCCTGTGTTGTGATTGGCTGTTATAAAGACCACTTGTGCTATAATTTGCTGTTGTAAAACTCCCCTGTGTTGTGATTGGCTCATGTCAAACCACCCCCTTTTTGTTTGGAATTACCTTAGACAAGTGGCCATATTTTACACAGTGTTATTGTCAAATGACAATGAGGCAGACACCATCTCAACATTTAAGAGTAGACTTAAAACCTTCCTTTTTGATAAAGCTTATAGTTGGGACTGGCTCAGGTTTGCCCTGATCAGCCCCTAGTTATGCTGCTATAGGTTTAGGCTGCTGGGGGACTCCAAGACACACTGAGCTCCTCTCTTTCTTCATCTCTCTCCTCAGATCTTTATGTTATGATTATAGAGTGTGGTCTAGACCTACTCTATATGTAAAGTGTCTTGAGACAACTTTGTTGTGAATTGGCGCTATATAAATAAAATTTGATTTGATTTGATTTGAAATGCAATCTAAAAACATATCTGGAGGGCATCTTTAAAATGCATTGAGACCAATATTACACATTTGTTTTTCTTAGATTCTTGGATTTGGAAAAGATAAAGCTGGTGTTATTCTACAGTAGCCAACAAAGCCAGTCTGGCCTAACCTCCATGTTATCACACCTGTCAACCATATTTGAGGTCCAGAGCTCTGGAGAAGCAGCGGCTGAGAAAAGCTCTGAACACACACACACACACACACAAACGCACACGCACACACACGCACACACACGCACACACACACACACACACACACACACACACACACACTCACTGACCACTGAATCTCCCACAAAACGTACAATAATGTTTCCTTATTGATACCTTCATTTGAGGGTGTAGTTTTGAAGTGAGATCCTCTTCTTTTTGGGGAGAGTGGTCAGTTTTCTGTTGCAACCATGGAAACCGCCAGTGAGAGGCAGGGGACAGGGAAGAGAGGATGTATTTTACAGCAGCAGATGGAAAACACCAGACCTTTGGCTAGCAAGCTCAGTGTGCTTCTGGCTTAAGTTTGACAACAAGCACACACACACAAACACACTTTGACTGTCACCTCTGCCAGGACGTGGGGCTCAGCAGATTTATTGCCATTAGTCTCCCTTCTGTGTGAGGTGGAGAGTGCAAAGTGACTTACTGAGCTGACATGGCTGCCAGCCTTCCTGTCTGGCTTCCCAGAGTCCAGTCTGTGTTCTCTGCACTACATTTCCCAGAGACTCACTGCAATTCTCTATTTCTCCTACAGCTAACTGATGATGGATCTATTCCGCAGAGGAGAGCTGGGGCTGCTGGGAGGAGGAGAGGGGCTGAGAGATGATGTGGGTGTTTCTGGGATAAGCTGGTCAGCCAATCGGCTGCCAGAGGACATGTACCCCGCGTCGGGGTTGGCCCTGGCTGCCGCCTATCATGACATCAAGACCCGACTGGCCAGTCTGGAGAGGGAGAACAGCAGCATCAAGAGGAAGCTCAAACACTACGAGGTCAAGGTGGAGAGCAACACACACACACACACACACACACACACACACACACACACACACACACACACACAAACAAATGTACACACACAAAATAGGAGGCAATAGAATAGAATAAATACTTTGTGTGCATTATTTTGTGGAGAATCGATCTCTTCTCTCGTCCTCCAGTTTCCTATGATCAGTGAATTTGGAGAGGAGAGGATAATGTGCTGTTCCTGTGAGCCCATCGTCAAGGATACCAGTGTCATCCAATCAGAGACCACCAACCTACAACAGAGGATCAACTCTCTCACTCAGGAGGTACTCTGTAATATTATCAGTGTTGTACTTACCAAATTAAAAAAGGCACCAGCTGTATGTGGCAGCACACCAGTGTGGTGAAAGTCATGATACATTTATGGTGAAATAGTTTCAATCACTGCTTTAGATCAAAATTGTTTTTTTATGTGACTTAATGTTTAACAACTACTTAACCTCTGTCATAAAAACACAATAAAATATTGGCTTCAGAGACACTATGTGTCTAATTTTCTAGCATGTAGGGAAGTCTAGAGGGGATCGCATCATTTTTTCTCCACTGGAAGGGCACCTTTTATCTTAAGTTCAACTGCATATGAATCTATGACAGGTCAGGACCTCGTAAATGTAGTCGTATCTGAAAGAAAATTCAATCGGTGAATGCCACAAATTCTCCTAAATCACTCATACATACCACTTAAAAACAAAACTGTTCGTACGAGTGGCTCTTCAGTAAGGCCCAGTGTGCCTGTTAGTAGCATTTGAATAAAGCACAACACAATATGACCATGTATACTATTATAATTGAATTTACTATATTTGTGTGGAGTGCAGAGCTGAACAATACCTACCAGTAGCAAAAGCTCTAGGAATTGGAATTACACACTATACAGATACAATACAGCAGGTGAAATTCAACAGTATGAGTACATATGAAAGAGGCCTTACCAAAATGTTCAGATGCTTCTGACAGGGCTGGCTGTCATTTGGACTGTGATTCTGATGCAAAACTGTTATTATTATTGTGATCATTATTATTATTATCATTATTGGTATTATGTGTAAGGTTACATGAGGCTGAAACTGAATTTTAGTGGTGTAAAGCTCTGTGTCAGTTGATGCTGACAGACTGTTTTGGGGACTTTTCATCATCTGGGAGGCTTGTTTAATGTCCATGGCTTCCTTCAACCACTGTGGGGCGCTGTAGGATTCAGACTTGTGAAGTTCACATGTGCTACAAATACGATGCTGAGACACAGCCCCCATTTGCATAATGGCCATGATGCATTGCTGAGAGTTTAAGTTTACTATTTAATGATCCAAAATCGAAATGTCACCTGTTATTTTCTGTTAGTGTTTGTGGTGCGTTTGTTCACAAAATGTTGGTTCATGTAGGTAATTGTGTAAAAATGCATGCATACGTGCAAGTTTAATTAGTACGGGAACTGATAGCAGAAACAAGAATACCATTTCTTAATGATGTTGTTGGAATAATAATGTTGGAACTGGTTCTAAAGTGGAACCAAGCCTCAATGCCCATCGCTAGTTACACCTGAGAAATCCAACACAGATTGTAGTCAGATTCAAATCACTTCATTCAGTTCAAAGATTTGTTGTCACTGATTATATGTAGTCTGTTTTCTTTCTTAATGCTAAACTGAACGTCTGTATCAACATTCAAATACACTTCAGTAGGCTACATACAGCAGTGTCATTCTGACTGTTGCTAGTCCAAGCTGTCATATTGAGTTCAGTACAAAACTAGCCTGGACAAGCTGTGTACACAGTGAAGAGCTCTGTAGTCTTTTAGTATGTCTTTAATAAGGAAGTGTTGCACTGTGAATTACAGCTGACCTGACAGTCACCAGTGAGGAGTGACACTGCTTAAAGATAATCAGCTCTATCTTCCGCTATTTTCTGACTGACGCAGTCGTCATTTTCTCGCCCAGCTCCCACATTGTGCAGGTAGCAAATGTACTTGCACTCCTCTGTGCACCCATGGGTGTATGCTCTCATGTGCACTGTAATGTCACAGCTGTCATACTTCTGTTCCTCATTGTGCATAATTGTGCACACACCTACAGCCCAAATGCTGTTAATCATAAACTGCAGTGCCTGAATCACTACCAGTGGGTCATTTCAGCGTCTTTGTTTGCTTCTCCAACCTGCTGGATCCATCATTTAAATAGCACTGTGTCAGAGGCAGGCACAGATGGCTCTTAAAGGGAATGGGAGATGACACAAGGGCATTCACAACTACTGCCAAAAAGCAGTCCACCAGTCAACAAGTTGACTAATCGCAGGAGACATATTATAGATTTTTTTTACAGTAATCAGTAACAACTATAAATTCTCGTCATCAAGAAGGTCTCAACCATAACCTATAAATGGTGAACTAATGTTGGCAGGACCTGCCTGGGGGGAAATGAAATACTGTAGCATAGCAGCAATCTGATTGGACTAAACCCCCAGCATGCTTGTCTGAGCTGGAGATACTGTTTGACAGCAGAAAAAATGTGACTGCTGAGTCTTTCCTTATTTAAATACCTTAAACTCTGTTTATTGAACATGGTTGACTACAGATGAACAGCTAGTCTACAATGATCCACAGTGTCCACCAGTGGTTTTGATGTTCCAAAACTATAAAAACCCCTAGATGACACCTTGGTTGGTTTCATCCATGTTACACCCAAAACACATGATAACATGATAATTTAAGAGACTAAATACAGCCTCTTTGCAGAGGGGAACCCTGAGGGCCTTCTAGGCCTAACATATCAGTATTTCAAATGTTGTATTTAAATATATTGTATTTGATTTGTGTCATTTAATTATTAGCCTATTCTCTTCTAATACTAATTTCAACCTCATTTTCTATCAACTTTGCCCATGAAAACAGCAAAATAGTTATCCAATGAGAGTTTTTTGTTGTTGTCTCTAAGCAGAGAAAGGTTAGAGCTGGTTAACTCATTGGTTAGGACTTCATCACTGAGACACTTTGAAACATGTCACATCTTTATTGGAATGTAGCCTTTCCCCATCTACCTTGGTCTAAATGATCAAACATGTAATGTAAGAATAGATGAAATTAACAGCTTTATGCTTTAATCCATGCAGACTAGACTGCATGCTCTTTTTTAGATGAGGAACAATAGTGAGAGACTTGACTTGACATAATCTGCGACTTGACTTGACTTGACTCGACATAACCTTGTGACTTGACTTGACTTGACTTGCCCATGACAAAAAAACTTGGGACTTGCTTGAGACTTGGACCGAATTACTTGATACTTGCTTGGGACTCGGATTGGAGGGACTTGTGCAATTGTCTGGCAACTACACGCTACAAACACATGTCACAAGCTGCTGCTGCTTATTCTAGAAAAAACTTTTTCCATTTTGCTGCATTTTTGGTGTTTCTGCCTGAGTTTTGGCCGAACTGAAGTCTCAGCTCTAATAGTCTAATAGTTTGACAGTCACTGCCTATTTGTGCCTGGTGCCTTACTTTGCAGACAGATTGTGTGCCGTTTAAATAGCAAATAGCAGTTGGACATGCCCTAAACACGCTCTCTAAATCCCTTTTGTGCTTTGACCATGCACTATAGATGATCTAAATAGGGACCACAGATCTGTTCAGTGACACCTGCAATAGTCAGTTCAATTTGAAAATTCATTGAAAAAGATTTGTTAGCACATATACTCAACACCTCCACAATGAGATGCATTTATGAATAAAGAAGTGTTAATTCAGATTTTATCTGGATATGAGACACTTGATGTGATGTGTAAATGGGGCCTATAGGGATTTAATTTCTACAATGAACTACATGTTTTCATTAACAATAGGAATGACAGAACAAAACAAATACAATATAATAATAATATATAATATTGTAGTGAAGTGGAATTATCCATTAAAGCAAAATCTGAGAGGTTTCTCTGTGTCTCAGCTCCAGAAGAGTAAAGAGAGAGAGGAGAGGCTGGAGGAAGTAATCCAAGCTTACGAGAAGATTCATCTGGAGAAAAGTAACGTCCAGAGAGACTTAGATAAGATGGTAAACACACACACATGCACATGCCAATGTTTATTTGTAATATTATTCTAAGCTACAGTGTTATTAAGCAGCACTTTGGGTTTGAGTTTTGCGTGTGTGTGTTTCAGACGACTCTAGCAGAGCAGCATGTGGAGCGGATCCGCGGTCTGGAGTCGGCTCTCAGACAGAGAGAAACTTCCCTTCAGAAACTCAGCACTCAACTCCGCAGCAAAGACACACATCAGTCTCAGCTCCACGCCAGCCTGGATGTACCCAGAGGTGGGTTCTGTTTGGAATCATGGTAGTATTAGCAGACGCAAGTGAAGAAATATAATCATAAAAGTACTGGTAGCAGAAAGCGGGACCTCTCATAATGATAGTAGTCGTCCTCTTACCACATGAATCTGTTTAATTATGAGTTAAAAAGCCAAAATATGCTCCCTGCCCTTTTACCTACTGTTTTTCTTGAATGACATTCAAGTTGGAAAGAAAATTTTCAAGGAAAACTTTAGCATTTTTTATGTGGATGTCCAGTTAGTGTTGATGGTAAATGTGATCAACTGAAGTAATTCCTCAATGCTGCTATATTGACGAAGGAAAATGAGTTGTCCCGCTCACTGAGCCATGCAGCTGTGCCTACATGTACCAGGATGCATTTGAGCTTGTGAAGTTTATGAAACAAAACTACTTGGTTAGGTTTAGGGAAAGATCATGGTTTGCCATATGGGTGTAAATGTATATACTTCTGTGTAAATAACCACTTTGGCTTGTCCACTCTGGGTGCAAATAGCCACATCAGCTATTCCAAAACGGTCACAAATGTCATTGTAGAGCAGTGACTTGTAAGCTAAAGGAGAACTAGGCAGGAGAGATGAAACACACAGAAGCTGTGGTGTGCGTGTTTCTTTCAGAGGGCCGTGGGCCGACACTGCAGAGCTCCCGCAGTCTGGACGCCCTGTCAGACCTGAAGCTGCAGCGACTGGAGGCCGAGCTGGAGGGGGCACGGCACCAGGCCGAGGGGGCCTGCCAGAGGGAGAAGGAGCTGAGGGCTGAGCTTCAGAGGCTGCAGCAGGAGGTCACCCAGCTGCAGGAGGCACAGAGACAGGTAGGCCTCATGCTTGAAAGACTGGATGTCTGAACCTCTGAGCCTTTATCTCTACTGCAGGCCTCCAGACTTTGGCCATTTTGTCACACTTGACAGATAGTTTTGGACTACTTAAATGCAAAAGAGCTATTTGCAAACATATTCTTAATTTAATAATATTGCATATAATGGGATAGGGCATTAAATAACAAAACAAAATGTAATCAAATTGGAATGAATAGATTTTTAATGTATGCATTAGTAATGGGACATACAGTATATACATATGTATGTATACATTTTTATATTTTTATTTTTATATAAATAAAATGTGTTAGACAAGTTGTTAACCACAGCTGTGCATCTCTCTCTCTGTCTGTCTCTCTATCAGTCGCAGGACTTGTCCCCACACTGTGAGCACTGTGATGTAGAATGGATAAAGAAAGCTGGTGATGAACAGTGAGTCTCATTTCAAATAGGAGAATATTTTGACGTGTCACTTTGTTTCTGTGCATTTATGTATTCAGTCACTCTTTGTGCTGCAGGGTGAACCTAGCATTAGCCTACACTGAGCTAACAGAGGAGTTGGGTCGCGTTCGCAGTCTGGCCGTGAAACAGACTGACCTTCTGAGACATGTCTCACAGGAGCCTGGTAGGTCACCAAGTGTCTTCTTGGTATTTTAACTTTGAGGTATCATTAGATATTTTAAAGCAGAGTGAAGACGGATGGTTAGACAGACTGTCCTTCACATATATAAAAATAAAATATGTGTCATCATTTTTATTGCATGTCAATGTAGACAGAGAACACAGAGAACTGAGACAAAGCCTAAATCCTTTTACCATCCTATCTGTTTCTCTCTTCCTCCTCCAGTCTCTCGTCCTCCCCCTGCTCCTCAGCGTCTCTCCCCCACCTCCCCCCAGCGCCCGTCACTCTCCCCTGACAGGCTCCTCCCTGCCACCTCTCCTCCTCTGTCCCCAAATGACGGCCCCGCCTCCTACTCCCATCAACCAACCAGCAGCCGTCTGCGAGCAAAGTTCCAGGGTCGCCGCAGTTACTCGGAGGTGAGACTGGATTTTTGGTGCTACTTGGCCGGAAATTAGACTTGGACTACGTTTTAATAACCCAAGAGTAATTTAAGCCAAGATTAGTTTTAATTAGGATAAATTTAACATTAAGCAGAGTGCAGTTAAAAACTATTATCCATTTAGTAAATCCATGTTTTTTGACGTAAACCAATATGGAGATGCTTGTTTCACCAGAATTTAAATAAATCAAAGAAATTCAAGTGCTGCGAGGACCTAACTACAAAGTTAGCAAAATGTTTCATTGTTGCTAGTAAGCTAAAAAGTTAACAAAACATTACGTAGTTTTCTAGCTAGCTAACAATTTAACAAAATATCACTTTGTTTGCTAACTAGCAAAAAAAAGTTAGCAAAATGTTACATTGTTTTATAGCTATCTTAAAATTTAACTAAATGCTACATTGTTTGCTAGCTGCCTAAAAAGTTAACAAAACATGACATTGTTCGCAAGTTAGCTAAAAAGTTTGTTCACCCTATTAGCCTACTCATAATGATTCTCAGAGAAGCTGCTTCGACTTTTTTAAGAAACTCAATTCGCTCAGGTCTGTCCCTAAACTTTCATTGAGGAACTTTTGCTCAATCCATCTCAAAAGGCAGCCATTTAGAAATCATCATCCTTAAGAGTTTAAAGTTAATACTAGATGACAGTTTAAAGATTTGGGGTACAGAATTAGATTTAATCCAAAATGAAATGGATATTTAAATAAGTTTATTTAACATTTCTTAATTTTAGGCTATTTTTAAAGTTTGGTGCAGCATAATTTAAAGTTAAACCAGTGGATCCCAAACTTTTTCTGACATGTCCCCCATTAGAAGCCAAAAAAAGGTTAATGTCCCCCACACCTCACAACTGTTATCAATCATTAACAATAATCAGGGAAACAACTGAGAAAAAAAGGATTCAAAAGTTGGATTTGAATGAAATAAGGGTTAACATAATAACATCAGCAAAGTCTTGTTTGTTTGTTTCCCCTATAAAGATCATGTTTATTCAAATTTGTTTCATTATTTATTTCTCCCCCGGTCATCTACGCTCCCCCTGCAGTGGCTCTGTAACCCGTGGGGCCCGCCCCCTGGTTTGGGAACCACTGAGTTAAATTACGATTTAATCTGGTTTAAAGGTTAATCCTTGTTGGTGCACACAGCCTTAAGGTTTTGTGTAATTCTTCAGTGACTTTGGATTCACTGCAGAGACAAGTCCTTTGACCTTTTCCCAGGTATCTGACCCGTCAGCCATCCAGAGACCCCCAGCTCGCCTGATGAGGGATCCAGTGTCCACCCTCCCAAAGCCCAGGCCCCTCCTGGGGGAGATGCAGGGTTATGGCCAAACCAAACCTCAGCTCCGTACCTCCCTGGTGAGCCTGGTGAGGCCGGCCTCAGCTCATGGAGCTGGAGGGGACAGAGGAGGAGCGGGAGGTGGAGGAGAAAGAGGCGGGGGCAGCAGCCTGAGCAGCAGTCCTCATCACTGTGCTCTGGACCTGGGCTTCCCTCTGGCTGCTGAGGTGAGACTGAGACAATTTATTTACTCTGATGAAGTCAGTCACTTTCCTCAGTGTCAACGTCTTACAGGCCCTCAGTTTCTAGGTGCTCATAGAAAAATGATGGGTAGTGTTACTTTTAAACGTAACCTATTACATTCCAAGATTACCAGCTCATAGTGTAACTAGTTACATTAGAGTGTTACATACTGAGAAAAGTAACTTGGCAGAATACTTTAGCATTACCAAGAATGAAAACCTTTGTGATTTCCTACAAATGTTGTTTCTTGTCCTGAAGATGCAACAGAAAACAGGACAACTGAAATACCATTTTAGCTTATTAATCTCACGATTTCTACTTTATTGTCATAATGGAAAAAAAAAACGTCCTCCTGTGATTTTTTTTTGTATGCCTGACATTAATACTTAAATTCAATTTAATTCTTGACATTCTGACTTTGTTTTTGACCTTTTGACTTTTTCTTACAATACAAAGAAAATAAATACATTTCTTCTGTGTCCCTGATACTGTTGTTGTACTGAAGGACACTGAAGTGAACAGCACTTCTACATACAGTCACTCAGTGTTTACAGAGATTAAAATTAACTAGTTTGCATTCATAGTTCACAATTTAACATTTTGAATTATGTTCACAGTCGCAAAAATGAACTACGTCACTTTTAATTTTTTTGTTTTGTATTTTTGTTTTGTTTTTTAGTTTAATTTTAAATAAAATCTTCTCGGGCGCCTGAGTCTGTATAATAACATCATACTTAATGGTGTGCTACATTTATTTTTGTATTTTGTATTGTTATTGTTTGGTCTGAGATGATGCAGAGAAGGACGTGCGTTGTATGTATGATAACTCTTATTACTACATTGGAAAACTTCCATATCCATAAATGTAAATTTACATCAAACCATGCTTTGTCATGGTCGGGATATTTCCATAGGTATTAAATTATACTTATTAAATTAACAATTAATTACAATTTGAAAAATACAGCAAATTAAAAGACTAACAGTGTTGAAATGTCCAACAAGGAACTCTGAAATTCCTACTTTCCAGTTAAAAGCGAACACACCATGCATGCAAACTGCAAGGACATGAGGAGGGAGACGAGAGAGAGGAGACGAGCTTTGATTTGATTTCGCACATATTAAAAAAAGTCATAAACAAAACAATATAAATAATAACAAGAATGTGCAGGGGAGACTAAAAGCCCACAAGGCTCACTGTGGATCTCCCCCACTTTTAAATTGAAGCAAATCAAAATTCAATTACAATTAGGCCTACTGATGATTTTGAGTCTAAATATTTAGATTCAGAACCTTAAGTCCTGTTTTATAGCATAAGTCTCCCACAGGGAGGTGATATGAAAAGAAAAAGAAAAAATGAAACCAGTAAAGTTGTAATAGAAGGAAAAAAATGATACAGACAAAAAAAAAGCAAAGAAAAATCAACAACAAAAAGACACTATATATATATACACTAGTGCTGTCAAACGATTAAAATTTTTAATCAGATTAATCACAGGGTTACTGTGGATTAATTTCGATTAATCACGATTAAATATCATTCATTTTTAATCTATATTAATCGCGTTTGATTTTGCATGAGCAAACGCTGCCGGCTAATGGAGTCGCACGTCCGCACTGGCGGTCATCTTGCCACAGTCAGCTGGCTCACCCATAACATTGTGTTGTAGTGGTGCATACTTTTTAAATAACCATAACTTGCTCAATTTTCTACCGATTTTCAAACAGTTTGGTTTGTTATAAACGTCAGAGGTGTAGTTGTAACACTGCACTTATGGATAATTATGTTACACTTCCGGTCAAACATCCAGAATTGTAGCCACGTTAATAACGTTTATAAGAAACCAAACCGTTTGTAAATCCGTCAAGATTTCAGCAAGATACGAGTATTTACGTTTATGCAGATCACTCACCTTCATTCACATACCACAGACTCCGCCAGAGAGCTTGCCTGGGGTAAGATGGCCACCCGGTGATGCCGTTAGAGACTCGGCCTTAAGACATCTAGCCTTTACTATACATATCTAATATATATATATGCCACTACCGGATCAACTACCCATTTGTGCATGTGCGGCAGCATCCGCGACGGTAAGTCTACTTGGACAAACTGCCCGAAATGCGTTGCCAGAGACGTTTCAGGGACTTTGAGTCATTCTGCGCTGCAGATGCGTTAATTGCGTTAAAATTTTTAATCAGATTAATCATGATGATGGATTAATCCGCGTTAACGCGTTAATTTTGACAGCCCTAATATACACACAAACTAATTATAACAAAATACACTGTCACAAACGGCTCAAAGTAAGTGATGAGAAGGGGAGTCCACACAAGGGTTTAATGTAAAAACAAGAATAATTTATTAACCTAAAGCTAACACAAATCATAAGACAAACCAAAAAACAAGACAAGGTGGATGCCAGCTGTTGGAAGGGAGAGAAAGGGTGAACAAAGTGTTCAGTTTTTAAGCTCAGAGGCCCAGGTGACATGTCAGCCAGTCTCCAGCCTCCAGGACAGTGGGAGGGGTGTAACAACACAAATATCTCAAAAACTAATGCCAGTTCTAGGATTTTCTTTTTAAAAAAGTGTTTTTCAGATGTTTTTTTTTAACGCTGACAGGGACTGACCTGGGAGCTGATTTACATCACTTCATAATATGGGTCCTCTACATTTTACAGAAATGATGCAGATCCGTCTTTGTGCTGCTCACTTAGCTTATATAACTTAAATCATTACCTGACACAATCTATAGAACTCAATACTTTCTTGTAAATAAATACTTCACTATCACAGCGACCCAGTAACACATCACCTCCTACATGTCATAGTTTCTAAGATTAGTTTTAGAAGGATTGTATTTGCAAGAAAATCCTTGTATCTGCAATATTTTTCAGAGCAGTCATCATGCTCTCCCCTGCCCCTCCTCTCATCCAGGTACATCACTTCTGTCGCCTCGATGACCCGCCTGAGCCCACCCCACTGGTGACACCACCACAGTCCTCTGATGATGAAGAGGTGATGTGGATGATGATGATGATGATGCATGTGGCTCTTCTCATGGCTCTAAAGTGGGGTTATTCATGTTGAACGTGTGTGTGTGTGCATTTATAGGATGTATGTACGTATCTGTCGCCGGCTGCCAGCCCTCCTCGGACACTCGGCGCAATTGGGATTGCCTCATCGTCTCCTAGGGAACAGCCCCTACACCCTTCGTTCCCGTCTCCTAGGAAACAGCCCCATCATCCCTCCTTCTCGGCCCCTGAGGGCCCTGCCACCCTCTCCTGCCATCTGCCTCCCTACATGAACACTGAGCATGCTCAGTCATGGCCCTCCATTAATGTGAGTTCAACACAATGATGAGACTTACATAAAGCAGCTCACAGATCCCCTGCAGGACCGGAGGGGAAACTAGCTGAGTGCAGCAGCCAAAAGAAGACACAAAAAAGAAACACTGTATAGAACAAAAAAAACAAAAAAAACACAACACAGCAGTTAACACCAGACCACCAAACAGCATGGTGCTGTTAGCAGGAATGAGATAAAGAGGATGTACAACATATTAGAACTATAACATAACTATCAGAGAACGTTGTGAGGCAGAAAAAAACACATTTGTGCGACTAAAGATTAGAAAGAAAACTAAAAGAACCAAAGTGGGCAGTTTGAAACAGAACATTTTGAATTAGTTAGAAAATTGGTGCACTTAGTTTGGAGTTTTTCAATTGGGTTTATCATGGCTGAGAGCAGTCATGCGTCACTTCCCTCAACCACACTGCATTTTGGGTGAAAACAAGCTCTGTTAACACTACAACTGCCAACATTCCAAGACCCCCAAGAGCCACCGCGGGGTCATTTTTACCCCCTAACATAAAACAGTGTCTGCAATCGTAAAAGGGGTCATTTATAGAAGTTGTTAACTTTGAATAATAAATATGAGTTGAGAAAATAACTTTTTAGAATTCAGTCTATGAAGTTTATCATCTACGCACACACACACACACACACACACACACACACACACACACACACACACACACCTCACAGTCAGCTTCATCAGGAAAGATGCACTTATTCCCCTCTCCGCCATACACACACTCCACTCTTCCTCTTTTTCATCCCTTTCTCCCTCTCCCACACACACACCTCACAGTCAGCACACAGACTTTCAGAAGTAGAAGCGATACACACAGGGCAGCTGGTCGCTCTGTTGACAGTAATTATAGGCTACATAGTATTGTGATATTTAGTTTATGCTATAGGCAGGATCATACCTGTCAATGCCTTTTTCTTTTTAACGGGGTGAAGACTCTCCTCCTCCTCCTCAGATGAAGATGATTGATCAGATGACAGTGACAGGTCAGTCACATTGATATCTCTCATCCCTCGTCAGAATCTCGTCCTCACTCGGGTCCTGAAGCTGTCAGAGTCTCTGACATTTCAGTTTCTTTTGAAACATTTTTTTGTGTGTCTTTTAGTAAGATAGATAAAACTTACATTAAGCATAGGCTGTTGTGCAGCCTCGCAATGAATGAAATGTCTTAAGTAAACAATGGGTGTTTGTAATGACAGCCAATCAAATGAGAGCGGTTGTTTTCACACAGAAAGAGGTGGAAGCATGACACAGGAGTAAAGCACCTGGATGGGTTGTTCTCATCTATAAACCAATTCCAAACCAGTTGGGACATTATGTAAAACATAGGTGAAAGCATAATGTAAGGATCTGCAAAAACTTTGCAGCCTATATTCAGTTTAATATAAACCCTTTTACAGCCGACATCATCAAAAAGGTGCACACATTTCAGCAAAATAAGTGCTGGTCTCCCCCACTCATCAAGATGAGTTATCAAGCTGCAGATGTTGAATTAAACATTTTATCAGCAGCAAAATCACCAAAATGTCTGTTTTTTGTGTAAACCATTCGTCAGAATCGATATTTCACTGGTCGACTCAAGTTGTATAGAATTCTGACAGGATCAAGACTGTTTCAGTGCAATCAGCAGCGTCTATGGCTGCAAACTATTGAACGTGTCGACTGGACTGAGGACGCGATCAAAACGTGATGTTTGCAGAGGCCCGTTGACAAGCTGTTGTGGTCTGCCGTACTTCTGTTGCCAAACTGCGCACATAGCTCGCTCATTGCTCGCTCTGTAGTCCAAAAGAAAGATGTTTAATTTTCAAACTGATTAACTTTATTCTTTTTGTAAATATGCACTCATTCAGAATTTGATGCCTGCAACATGTTCCAAAAAAGTAGTGACAGGATCATGTTTACCACTGTGATACATCAGCTTCTCTTTTAACACTCAGTCAGTGTTTGTGAACTGAGGACACTGATTGTTGAAGTGAAATTCTTTCTCATTCTTGCTTGATATGTGACTTCAGCTGCTCAACAGTCCTGTTTGGTCTCTGTTGTCATATTTTGTGCTTCATAATGCTCCACACATTTTCAGTGGGACACAGGTCTGAACTGCAGGCAGGTCAGTCTAGTACCTGAACTCTTTTACAACAAAGCCACGCCGTTGGAACACGTGAACAATGTGTTTCAGCATTGTCTTGCTGAAATAAGCAGAGATGGTGTCATATGTGGCTCTAAATCCTGTATGTACCTTTCAGCATTAACGGGGCCTTCACAGATTAAAGTTTATGTGTAAACTCCAGATTCAACATCAGTATTTAATTGGAGCAGTTTGAAAATCTTGACTAATACAAATAAAATAAAAAAATAAAAAAAGTTCTTTGCAACTTTGAACAGCTTGACATCCTCGACCTGGACACAGCTGATGATAATGTTGAAAAATTTGATTCTTGCGTTTTGCTGTAATTTGAGGTTTGGTAATTTGACGCCTGTGTCTCCCTCTGTCTGTAGTTATGGATGGAGTCAGAAGAGAGCGCAGTTCGTAGCTGTCCTCTGTGTCAGCTGACCTTCCCAACTGGTTACCCTGACGATGCTCTGATCAAACACATCGACTCACACCTGGAGAACAGCAAGATCTGACTTCTTTTTTCTATCAAGCACCTATTTGCAGCTGAGATGGTCACCTGCATGTTTTTTTCTAAGGAATTAGCCGGATGCGACCACAGTCTGCAGGTACAGGGGCTGCGTTCCATCTGCCCGTCCATCCAGATTGTGGCATCTAACCAGCAACCTTCCAGTTTCAGAACAAGTTTGTTTTCTACCCTCAAGGCTCAAGTGTTTATTGTTCATTAATGACACACACACATCACTCACAAAGCTCCATATCAACACTTCTGTATCAAAGGATTTTTTTTTCTCTTTTCAAAACCAAACGCTTCATTTGTACATAGACCTGAGTGCTGAAGAGATGCAGAAGTGTAGAAGAGTGGGGCTGAGTCGCTAAAGCTCTGTTGGAAACATCCAGTATGCTGGTCTGAGATCAGCCCTGGAGACAGAAGACATGCTGGAAACATCTGTCACATGTAATGTCAGGGGCACCTGTTAGTTTCATGTCCCAGCATGCATCAGACCACCTGAAAGTCACAGCGCTTGTATTGGTTTGAGGAGGATCCAAATGACTATTATTTAAAAATATTTCTGCAGTCAATTGTTGTGACATCAAATGACGAAGAGGATCAAATTTGTCTGCAGATTTAGTGAGAAACTTCATCAACACTATGTAGTGTAACAACCAGTTTCCAAATACATGACACAGGCAATAGAACATGAATAAATGATAGTTGGAGCTCCAAAACAAGCTATATGTAAACTTCAGAGTGCAAAATGCTCCTACAGTACAAGTGTAATATAATAAAACAAGCACCGACTGCTGTCACTATGGAAGGTCATTAATGCCCAAAAAGTCTGTTTTGTTTTTATTCCTGATACATTTTCCACATAATTACTCCATATTCTCTCAGCTTGTTCTCATTCTCAGGTCGTCAGATTTAAAATAAAATTGTTCATGAGAGAATTTTTCCTCATTGTATACCAATCAGACAGGTTGTATTTGTACTACACTTAGCAGTGATGAATTTATTGATCACACAGTAAGAAAAATAAAGAAACAGTCACTCAACCAGTGACTAAAAGAGTCATGGAAATTGACTGTGGCCAAACAGCAAGCGTGTTTTTATTTATTTGATTATTTTTTCATATATAAGTCTGGTTGGGAGAGTTACTTTAAAAATATGTTCCCATACAGTTACTATCTGTTAAAAAATGTAGTCAGTAACGTAATCCAACTTAATTACTTTCCGATAGTTTTTGATTACGTCAGTATAAAGTTTGGAATTGTTTAGTCTAATATAGTGTTTTTAGCTGCTAACAATTATTTTCATCAACATATAATCAGTGGATTATGCTCTCAATTAATTGATTAGCCATTTGATCAGCTTTTTGTGACATTTTACTAACCAGTGTCCAAGATGATGTCCTGAAATGTCTTGTCTTGTCCACAACTCAAAGATATTCAGTTTACTGTCAGAGAGGAGGAAAGAAACCAGAAAATATTCACATTTAAGAAGCTGAAATCAGAGAATTTTGACTTTTTTTTCCCTTAAAAAATGAGTCATGATAATGAATTGACAGCTGTGTGTGCACTGTGCATGGTAGTATACCGTTCTGTATTTTAATAATGTAATCCTACTATTAATCCCCGTTTTTACTAAATGTATTTGTAATCTGATTACTTTTTTATCTGTAACTATAATGGAATACAGTTACCTTTTTTTGTAACCAGATGATGTAATCCCGTATGTAAATCCCAAGCCTGTACATAAGTAGAGGGAACAACAAGTAGAACTTCCATGTTGGACGAGAGTGAGTCAATGAAATGATGTGAGTTACAGAAATAAAGTTAATAAACTATATTAATCATGTAGAATGAAAAAAGAACTTTAGTTTGGGACAATAGTTGTAAATTGTGGGACAGCTGACAGAGAGCAGAACAGTTGCAGGACACCAAGGAAAATAGTTGATTTTTTGGGGGTGGGGGGTGGGGGGTGGTTACAGAGACACCACTGAAGACAGACGTGATGGGGGGTTTACAACTGTTTCACAATGTTAACCACGTGCGACAGGTTTACCACATGCATCAGTATGAGACACTGAGGGGCGGGACAAAGACGACCTGGGATGAGAATACTATGACTTAATATTTCATATTTATAGGATCATTTCACATAATGACATATCTCATAATTAGCAGTTATGATGCAGAATTCTTTCATTATAATTTTTTCCTCATAATTATGACTCAGTATCTTATGAAAATAAGATATGAGAATATCATAATTACGAGAAATCTTCCTGTAATTATGAGGTTTTCATCATTTTCAAATACATAATTATGCAGAAACTTTACAACTTAACTTAAAGATGTATAGCATATGTCATAATTATGACTTTATATATGATGATTACAGCATGAGATACTTAGTCATTAGATTTTGTTACATACTGTAATTAGAGGTACTAAGTCATAATAGTTTTTCATATCATAATTAGATCAGTCATAAAATATCTCATTTACAATGTAATTCAAAATATTTAAAAAGCCTATCATCAAACTTCTATAAAAAATATATATAAGAAATCCATTTTCACATGACATTTAACACTCTAAGTTTACATATTTTGTTTTGAGAGAACAGCAGCTGTACAGGTCTCCAATGGTACTAATAAGACACAATACTGGAATTTCTCACATCAGTACGATGTGAGAAAATATCAATATTTGATACCATATTCCATATCACAGGGGAAAAAATTGACTCAACATTGGGGGGGGGGGGGCAAGTATTTTTATTAAAAGATAAATATAACAGCTATAACATGAGAATGGATCTAGCAAATGAGACGAGTGACACGAAGAAGACAGCACTGTAAATGAGAGGAGGCGGGACCACGTGGACACTGCAGCAGTGTGTGTGTCAGAGAGAACGAGAGTATTGAAAGCATTTCAGATATCCAGTATCAACATATATAGATATTTCTGACAACACTACTGCAGTGACACAAGAGAAATATCACATTTTTCATCACATATCACTTCTTTTGCATCTGTGCTGCT
This sequence comes from Lutjanus campechanus, assembly GCA_027495735.1. Classification (NCBI taxonomy): domain Eukaryota; kingdom Metazoa; phylum Chordata; class Actinopteri; order Lutjaniformes; family Lutjanidae; genus Lutjanus; species Lutjanus campechanus. The sequence goes on along the minus strand of JAJHUR010093451.1, from coordinate 3,695 downwards.
GCGCTGAGAACATCTGGACTCATCTGGAGGAGCTGTGGGCAGAGACTGAAGGAGATTTTTCGACTTTTGTTCTGTTATTGTTTCAAGGATGAAAGCCAAACTTATTAAGCAAAAAAAAAGAGAGAATCTAACATTAATGAAGCAAAAATAATCTTCAGAGAGTGGTTCCTGGGACAGCAGAGACTTTGTTCAGATGGATTGACAGTGTGATGAGCAGCAGGTGAGGACTTGCTGCCTTGCTCGACGACACTTGTCAGTGTTTGGACACGCTGTGGCTGCCAGAGGCACTTTGAGCTCTGTCTGATTAACTGAGCTCTTCTTCCATGATGACAGTAGAAAGCTGTGAGAGAGCAGAGCTGACTCCAGATCAGCCTCTGTGGGATTTCAACCTCTAGTCATTCCAGCATTACAGTTCCACAGAAACATTACTGCCGTCAAGTCCCCATTTAGACATCATTTTTAGAAGGGAAGACGTTTCAGTTTGACCTCTGGGCATGTCTCCATGATATGTGCACACTTCTGTAAAGTGTGTAAACTGGTTAGATACCAACTAACTAACACGCTGGCACAGGTCAGAGTGCTCTCCACACACAAAATGTCAAAATCTGATTTTACAAGAAGCTCTGTATGGGACTTAAAGTAAAGGGATGGTTCACGCAAAATTATGGATAATTACATTCTCAATTCACTTACCCCAACAGTATTGAACCATACAGATAATTTTAGTTTTAATTTGACAAAAAAAACTTTAGATTTTTAAATGTTATTTTCTCGTCAGAGTTTTCAACCATGTCACTTTGGTATTCAAGATGGTGTGACAGCATGGATGGATTTTGCTAAGACCATGTAATATGGATCAAAGCTCCAGAAAGAAGCTTGTTCACTTAATTGAATTTGTTTGGAGATATCTGTCTCTGAGATTTTTGCCTCCACTTCAATAAAAAGGACATGAATAAAATTTCACACGTGGTTTCCACAGCAGCCAAAGGCACCAACTCAGAGTCTCCAGCCGTGCCAGCAGAACTGTGAGGTTGTGCTTCAACACAGTGCTGCCTTGAGCTGAATGCTATTATACAACAGTTAGTTCCAACCAAGTAATTTGATTGGACGAGAGACATTCCAGGACATTCCACTTTCAACTACATGCATCACTCAGTGTTCTAAGAACTGCTGGCCTACATTAACATTACAATGACTTAGAGATAGAGACCACAGAGACATGAGGAGACAGGAGGAGGCATGAGGAGACAGGAGGAGACAGGAGGAGGCATGAGGAGACAGGAGGAGGCATGAGGAGACAGGAGGAGGCAGGAGGAGACAGGAGGAGGCAGGAGGAGGCATGAGGAGACAGGAGGAGACAGGAGGAGGAGGCATGAGGAGACAGGAGGAGGCATGAGGAGACAGGAGGAGGCATGAGGAGGCATGAAGAGACAGGAGGAGACAGGAGGAGGCATGAGGAGGCAGGAGGAGACAGGAGGAGGCATGAGGAGACAGGAGGAGGCATGAAGAGACAGGAGGAGGCATGAGGAGACAGGAGGAGGAGACAGGAGGAGGCAGGAGGAGACAGGAGGCGTCTTGTACATGATTCAGGCCTTATTACCATGGTATTGCAGTCACATGCACTTTTTAATCCGACGGTGGAGTAAACTGAGACAGATTGAAGAACAGCAGCTTGAACAGCACTGACAAGCATGAAAAATGGATCACATTAAAACCTGAAAAGTTTCTTGTTATAACAAGATATTTTCACATCGAGTTATTTTTTTTCCACTTATTTATAATGTTTTACATTATAAAACGATGAATGTTTTGCATCATAACTTGATAACTAATATTGTTATAATGAAAGTTTCTTGTTATAACAATATTATTACATCATGACGTGAAACATAACAAGATAAATAGAATATTGTTATAACAAGGAAAGTTCCTTGTATTGTAATGATGTGAAAATATCTTGTCATAAGGTTTTCACGTTATGACAATTATGACAATGTTTATAATGTTTATAATGTGATAATGATCAGTTTTTCTTTTTCTGTTGTGACAGCAATACGCTGCTGTAGCTCATCAACCAAAGTACTGAACAAATTAAAGTTGTGAGAATGGTGCTAGATGGAAGGTCAGAGGATTATCTGCAGAATTCATTCAGGAATTACACAAAATTGTGTCCCATAGATGCTGAGACATTCTGCTGGTGAAGTAAAAACTGTGCCTGACAATCTGTCTAATAATTGTTAAGATATTTCAGCCTGGACGACAGAGGCAGGCTGACCAAACAACACACTGGTGCTGCAATTCACTGAAACTTCCAATATTTCTTTCTACATATTAAAACTTTGTGTGGAAGCAGAAATCGCTGAGACAGCTGTCGGCCAACCTTCCAAAATATTTTCTATTCAACTTATTTGAGGTTGTGATCTTCTCATTCATGGCTGTGCGAATCTGGACAAACCACAGACTCATGATGAAAAAGATGCTCTGTGCTTGTTTGAATTCTACCCACGCTGTTGCATTTGCCTCAGTGTGGTGATCTGTCTCCACCTGGTGAACAAACAAGGAATTATAACATCTGCAAAGACTAACACAGCTGGATGTAATGCTGCTCCTGTGGCCTGCATGACAAGTGTGCCCCAGGAAGCACCGGATTTTCTCTAAGTGTGTCCTTTTTGTGGCACAGATCATATCTGTGCTTCTTTTCAACACTGCATTCAGTATCTAAGTGAGAATGCACACTGGCATACTTTTCATTTAAAGGTTTTTGTGGAATTGCACAAGAATGCAGAGTGTCCCAAAACTGAAAATACGGACACGTTGATTTTAAGTGCAGGTGCACTAGTGTACATAGTAACATGTATGTACAATATTACACTAACTGAACTGCTATATTGTACATACAGTACAAATATACTAGGTTAGGGCTATACATTAAATATCATTTCAGGATACTCTTTATTAATGAGTTTCTCCATTTTCTTTGTATGTTTATCACTTGAACCTGGTTGTGTCTGGATGGTAACTGCAGACCTGAGAAAGATCCCAAGAGTGATCATTTTAATCCAGACTATGATCTCTCCTCAAGCCTAACCACAGCACTGTCACATTATAAGACATAATTAGTGTTTACAAAATGCACAATGAAGACACAAGAAGCGTACAAATCTTGCAAGAGATTTGGAAATCTTCGAGACATGACTTTTTAAAGCTGCTACAGCACAAGGAGTTTATAACTGGTTATTAGGCAATCCAGACCCTCTGCCAGAAGCTATATCTATATCGTTGTTCTTAATACCTGCCACCAGATCAGATTCTCCTTGAAATCAGATGACGGTGTTGATGTTGATGACATCAATGCTCAAATTAATGAATTAGAATGAGTTGTGAGAACTTAACATTTGTTTACAAGGTCTAAAAACCTAAGAATGTTGAGTGACAGTAAAGTTTTTTAAACTTGTGTGGTGGAAAGAGTACTCAAAATTATATTATGTTACATATGCTGAACTACTGAAATATTACAAGTAATCAATTACAAGTAAAAGCACTGGCATTAAAAAAGTACTTCAGTAAAAGTAAAAAAAAGTATTCTTCCTTTTCTCAGTATGTTATGGATTCATTGGCCCATTAAGCCATATTGGCTACAAAAATGCAAATGAAAGGTCTGAATAAATTCAAATTGTGCTCAGTACTCAATTACA